>CM026266.1:11141820-11410029 GCA_014851425.1 Senna tora
CTTATGTCCTTTTTCAAGGATTTTTCGTCCTCTACGCAATGGAATAAGTCTTAAAGCCAAAAGAATTTAGATGAAACTGGGGTGATTGAATCTTCGCCTACTGCCAAAATTTCACCCTCAAATGACTCCTATTTCGTCTTTTGTTTTGACATTCAACTGGACTTATCCTCTCTAGGTTCTTTCCACCTCACAATCCTTGGGATTGTGGGTTCACTCTACTTGCGACCCTATTCATTCTTTAATTTTAAAAAGTTCGGAAAAAATGGGATTTCTACACCCACCAAAACTTTGAAGGGTGTAGTGGGTTCCATGGCTAATTGAATATTCTTGACAAGCTAGGCTTGGATAAAATTATCAAAGCTACTCTTGTCCAAAAAAATATAAACGCCATACCCTTAATGGAGCCCTTGAACTGAATGGTACCAATGGCATTGTCACCATTGAAGACATTAAAGGGTAAGTGGTGCGCAGGCTTTGAATCAGTTGGCATATCTGGTGTCTCGCCAATAACCATGGGATTTAGCATCATTGAGTTGGAGGATGAAGTATTGTTTTTTAGGAATCTCGTGGTTCCAAGTGAATTTATCATCAGATGTGTAGCAAAGGCCTTTATCCCTTCTCAGTTGCATCTTAGCAACTGTCATGCGATTGACGAGATTTACCGGAGCAATTTTTAGTGTAGATAATAATGGAGCAATGTAGACTTGGTAGTGAACTTGCTGGCAACAAATTTTTATGGTACCGAATTGAGTGGTAGATCATTTGTGCGAGTGATTCCCACTAAGTGTGGCTTAGTAATAATAAAAACCATGGAACAATACTCATCAAACAATCGAGCTAAGGAAGCAACACAAAGCAAATAATCTAAAGCTGAGCGATGATGTCACACAATAAATCTGATTTCAACCCACTTACGAAACAACCTAATAAAGCAGCATCTGATACCCCTTCCACCCGATTGGCCAGGACCATGAATTCTCTGTAATAGTCAGTCACTAACGTGGTTTGACACAACTTGGCTCGAAGAGAGTCAAACTATGATTGACTGAATAGAGCCTCAATCGCCTTGGACAAAGCAGACCAGGTGAACAATTGGTGATCATGCTGCATTGTTTGAAACCATGGTACTACCAATCCTTCGAAGTGTACGCCTGCAAGGGTAAGTCATTCATCGTCAAGAGTCTTGTAGTAGGCAAAAAATTGTTCCCCTCGAAACAACAAATGGAGGGGTTTCACTCCCATTGAAATGTGGAAAATCCAACTTGTGCAAGTGTGAAATGACAGATAAGAAAAGCCCTGGTTTGGAGGTTTCACAGGAATGGTGACATGAAGCTGGAGCCCATCAAAACTACCAATAAAAGCATCAATAACCTTGGTGATAACACCAACTGTTGACTCCAAACGGTCCATGCAAGATGTCGTCAACTTGTCTTGTTATTCCATGAGTTTCATCAACTTCTCCAATTTATCCGAGAGCTCGTTCGCTCTAGTGTTATATGACATGGAGAATGCAATGAAAGCACCAAATTGTTATGCAAAAAGATAACAATGCAGAAAAGATAGACTAATTGAATGAAATGCCATGAGAGATAAGTTTTTATTTAAAGATAAGAAAATACAGATACAGAAAAAGGGCTCAATAGTCCATAAGCAAAAGACAATAGGAGAAAAAAGAAGAAGAAAGGGAAACTCAGGAGCATAGAGAATCAAAGAAAAATTGAGGAGAGGAGTACAATCTCAATCATTCCACACTCTTCCCTAAAACCGTTAGCACCTTTATTCCCTCCTAGATAATACCTTCCACGTGGCCTTTGCATCCTAAGGCTTTTCCTCATATAGATGGCTTTTCCTTATCGTCAACATTGCCCTACGTGTATCCCTTGATAGCAGTGGACTCCCATGAGCTAGGCTCTTGCGGGCTAGCTTGACCCTCTTGTGTAAGATGCATATATCTATGAAGATCTTAAAATCATAGCCCTTGGACTTTGTACACTCCTAACTCCTAAGGCACTTTCAACTCCATATTAACTTGCATGGTAGTATCTGTGTCTCCTTGGTTCTCTCATGGCCTTTGACCATCACTTATTTTGTAGGCCTCACAATCATCAGCATTCAATCACAATGTCTTTCACAACTCCATAATTTGCCTAGGAACAAATTATCACGAAAGCTAAAAGGTAACTTAAAATGAAATTAAAAAAAATATCAACTTGATTGTTAATTATGAACTAAATCTTATTTTATAATTGAAAAAGAAAAAAGATTTTATAAATTATAAAATACTAAAATACATTGTTTGTATTTTTTTATATATAACTTGTAAATTTGATATAGTTTATTTTATAAATTATTTATTATCATAATGTTATGTTCACAATTTTCTTAAATATGATTCAATTTATTAATACAATTGTCGTTTTTGGTTCAAAAAATTCATAATGTGAGATAAGGACTGCAAGGGGTCGTAACCTTAGGGGACTTGTCCTTAGGTGATGCTCCGGGCGAGCCACCTGTTAGAGGTACCTCGTGTAGAGGATGAGAGAACAAGAGTCTCTAAACAATGCTTAGAGCAGGAGGACGTGTGAATCCTATGAGGGAATGAGTATGCTCTGATGTCTGTTGGATAGACTTTAGGTAATAATGATCTCGTTGTAGGTTTCTATGCTGTGTTTGTCGTTCTGCCTCTTCAAGTCCCCTAAGTAAGGGGTATTTATATACTTGAGGTAGAGAGGAACGTGGTTGACCCACGTTCCTGATTATGGGGCTCGATCCACGTTCTGGGGGTTCCCTCACGTCTCTATTGTGTGAGAGCTTGTGGGTGAACATGGAACGTGTCACTAAACCGTGGTCCGGTTAACCTTCTAGAAGACCAATGCTACATCTCCATAGGAGGGAATCTTATGGAGTTACATAAGTCCCCCAAGTCTATGTGTGCTTGGCGCCCCTGGACTTAAGTTGATTTATTGCATAGTACTGGGAGCAAGGTCGCTCGTCATGTGTTGTTTGTAGAGCAAGATCGACCGCTAATCATTGGAGTCAGGGCGGTTGAATGTGCCTTTGATAAGACTTAAGGCTACGTTTGGTTGAAAAAAATTATGGAATTGGAATTGGATTATAATTGAAATTGGAATTGGAATTGAATTATTTGAATTAAAAAAGTGTTTTTGGTATGAAAAGATGGAATTGGAATTGAAAAAGTGTGTTTGGTATGAAAAGATGGAATTGAAAGTTTATAAAAGAATGTGAGGTAAAAAGACTAATTTGCTCCTTAATAAATATTACATAATTATTTTTTTTAAAATTTTATTTTTTAGTATATAATTACTTTTTTTATATTCATTATAAAAAATAAAAAACAGTAAGAGAGAGAGAGAAAGAGAAAGGAAGAAAGTAGGGACAAAAAAGTCTTTTAAACCCAATTCCACAAAATTTATCTCAATTCCTCAAAAATACCCTACAATCTAATTCCACAAAATTTACACACCCAATTCTAAAAAACCAATTCCACATAATTCAATTCCAATTCCACATAACTCAACCAAACTAAATAATTCCTAGAATATTGTGCAATTCCATGTGGAATCCAATTCCACGTCCAACCAAACAAAACCCACTTTATGGAATTGAGAATTGGATTCCATGGAATTGTCTAATTCCACGGAATCCAATTCTCAATTTTAGGGAACAAACCAAACACTAGAAAATTTTGTTTTTTATGGAATTTGATTCCAATTCCACAAAAAAATTTGAAGCAAACGTAGCCTAAGTTCTTCTGGAGATTATTGCAGAGGAGTGGGTAGCCAAGGATGCCACGCGTTTGGATCTGGATGGTTATTCGCTTGACTTCCTTAGCAATTTTCTCGAGCCATCTCTGCAGGAACGCGCACGTCTTCTCGAGGAGACGTCATCATTGCAGGGAAAGGAAAATTCTCGGGGGTACCCTTGGAGGGTATTGAAGGGATTTGGAAGGTCAGGGACTTTCTAGATTTTTTCCTTCGTGCTCCTTGTCCTTTCAATCTTCGCGCCCTTTGGCTTGGCACAATGCACTTTTTATACGAAGTTTGTTCCCATTTTCCCCAGTTCTTGTGACTTCTCCTCTTCGTCTTAAAAGTTTGTCTCTGTTTCTTTCCCTCATCTTTCTTCTGTCACTTCGAATGGCTTCTTCTAGCGCTATCGCCCCTCATCCTCAGGTAATGGAGCCAGACTTTGAACAGACTCTCCTTATTGTGGCCATGGATGAGATCAAGAAGAGAGCCGAAATCATGCTGCAATACTCTGCAGACCTTCGAGGGGTTCTAGTCAAAGAGGGTGAAGACCCTGCGTTGGTCGCAGTTCCTCCTCTGGTTTCGGAGGCGTGGTACACGGCTGATTCCGAGCCTGGGTCGCTCGACAGCAGTTTGGAACTTGAGAGGGACAAGGATTCATTGGTGTTGCCGAGTCTCGGTATTGAGAAGATTTGGGGGGACCGATTTGCTCCCTCCTTGCCTAAGAACTATGAGATTCGGGCCATGGAGGAGGGAGAGGTTATTACCTAGAGTAATGGTGTGAGTTTCGTCCTTCCTCTCTGTGTTCCATGTTATGCCTCCATGGTTCCACCCTTCTCTAGTTTCGTGGAGGCTATGCTCAACCTTTTGAACGTTTGTCCTGCCCAGCTGACAGCCAATGCTTGGTTCCAACTCAGTATTTTTGACAGGGTGTGTCGGTCGAACAATTTCGAGGCCTTGCCTAACGTCTTCCTTTCTCTCTATGCCGCGTGTGAGGTAGGTGGTTGGGTTTGTTTTCAAGCATATGCCAAGGAGTTTACTATCATCGATATGCCGAACAACAATCACGAATGGAGATCATACTTCTTCAAAGTTGTTCTCAAAAAAGGTGTGTGCCCGCCTTGGATACGCCTTGAGTATTGGCATCTCTGTTTTCCCCTTAGGTTGTCCAATCCAACCCTTCGGGTTCCGTGTGATTGGGAGGATTATGAGAGCAATATTTTTCGGTGCCTGAGGGGATCAAAGGTCACCGGCACGACTTATGGTAAGTCTTTACCTTTGGCAACGCATTGCTCTAAACTATACTTTTACCTCTTCTGACTGTCTCCTTTGTTCTAGGGTTAACCTTGGGCGAAATTCAGGGGAGATTGGAGGCTCCAGTGGGTGAGCGTCGAAGGAAGCTCGGGCGAGCTCGGGCTGAGACTAGTCGAAGTGCTGACGCGGATGCTAAGAGACAGGTTGGTGATGAAGACAATCTAATCGCACTGATTGACAAAAAATACTTTATACTCCCATACCCCCCGAAAAGATGCTCGTAAGGTTTTTGGGTGAGTGTGCCTCTTTCAAAGGGAAATTGATACCTTTTGAAGCTGAGCGGGTCCTATTGGCCCCACAAAATTATCCGTTAGACTATAGAGATGATTATGCGTTAGAGCATATGACCAAGGAAGTCATGTTGTTGCTAAGTCGTCTGGCGGGCTTTGCTTATCAACGAGAAATGGAGGGGGTAGGCATTGTTTGTTGTATTTTGCCTTGTTCTTTCCTAGTGACTAATTGGTAAAAAACTTCCAGAGAGAGGTGGAGAAGCTGCTCGACGAGAACACTCGGTTGAGCGATAAGGTGAAGGAGTTAGAGGCTGAGCTTGCTAAGAAGAACCCGGAGATCGCAAACGATCATCACTTGGATTTCTTGCGTTTTGGATGACTTGATGGGCATTTGAGTTTCTCTAGAGATTAGGGCAAAACTTCACCCTTTGTGGGTGAATATTAGGGGTGAATTTTGTGCTCGCTGTCGTCCTGATTCTCCATTAAGGATAGAAGAGTATACTATTCTCTCAAATCCTTGTAGGGATTCTCAGGCGGCGACTGTGACCACCCCACAATCAGGTGACCAGGTTCTTGAGCGATCGAGATCCTGAAATTCTCCGCCAGATGAAGACACCTCTTAGATTTTTGTATGTGGAGGCGGTTAACTTCTCTTTTTGTATATAAATTTTGTACTTGGAGGCAGTAGACCTCTCTTTCTGTATATATATTTTTGAAATTAAGTAATCAAGAAATTTAACAAATACGAGAGTCGTTCAATCGCATTGCACACAATATTTTATTAATCGTAACGAGTACATAATATTTCTTGACATAGGATAGCAAAATTTTTCAATAGGCTAAGTCGAAGTGTAGTACTTCTTGAGACAACTAGCATTCCAAGTATTGGGTATATGCTCGCTCGACAAGTGGGCTAATTTGTAAGCTCTATGGGAGGTGATCCCGATAACTCTATATAGGCCTTCCCAATCTAGTGCGAGCTTTCCATGGAGGCAATCTCGCCTATTGTTAATCACTATTTACAGGACTAAGTCTCCTTTCGAGTTTGCATCAGAAAAATTTAAGACTCGGTCTGAGGGTACCCCAATATCGGCTCATTGTATTAGTATTTACTTTTTTTGCCAGGGCGTCCCCTTCTAATATTTTGACGGAGTCATTTCGACAACGAAATCTGCTAGGGCTTGGGCTTTGATTTCCCGCCTTGGCTTGTATTTGCTGTCGAACTCGGAGAGTTCTACGGCCCAGTTTTTCATTCTTCCTACTAAGTCTAGCTTCTGCAATATTTGCCTCAGGGGTTGGTCAGTTCAGACCATGATTGTGTGTTGTTGAAAATACGATCGGAGTCTTCGTGTTGAGTGAACGAGGGCAAGCACTGGTTTTTCCACTCGTTGGTACCGTAGTTGGGTTCCTTGCAGGCATGGCTTGTGTAAGCATGGCTTGTGTAATACACCGGGTATTGTTCAGCTCCCTCTTCCCTTATCAAGGTTGAGCTTACTGCATGGTCGGTGGTAGCTAGTTACAACAAGGTTTCCCCTTTTATGGTTTTTGCCAGTATTGGGGGCCTAGCCAAGTACGCTTTGAGGTCTTGGAAGAACTTTTCACATTATTCCGTCCACTGGAACGTTGGTGCAGTTTTTAGGATCTTGTGAAAAGGGAGGCAATGATCAGCCATCCTCGATAGGAATCTGTTGAGGGTCGCCAACCTTCCGTTGAGCCTTTGCACATCCTTGATTGAATGAGAAGGTTCCATATTTAGGATGGCCGCACATTTTTCTAAGTTGGCCTCCATTCCTCTTTGTGTGATCATGAAGCCTGGGAACTTTCCTGTTGATATTCCAAAGGCGCATTTTACTGGGTTCAGCTTCATCTAGTGTTTCCTTAAGACTAGGAAAATTTCCTCCAAGTGTTGAAGGTGTCGCTCGGCTTCTAGGGACTTTACCACCATGTAGTCGACGTTGACTTCAAGGTTCTGGCCAATTTGTTCATTGAAGACTATATCCATCATTCTTTGGTAGGTGGCACTCGTGTTCTTTAGCCCGAACGGCATGACTTTCTAGTAGAAAACTCCTTTGTCCGTGATAAAGGAGTTCTTTTCCCGGTCTTGCGGGTTCATTTGAATCTGATTGTAACCTGAGAAGGCATCCAAGAAGCTCAGCAAACCATGCCCTGCAGTTCCATCTACCAGTTTGTCGATGTTGGGAAGTGGATATGTGTCTTTAGGGTATGCCTTATTTAGGTTGGTGAAGTCCACGCACATTCGCCATTTCCCATTGGCCTTTTTGACCATGACCATGTTGGAGAGCCACTCAGGGTAATGTGATTCTCGTATGAAACCGGCGCCTAGCAGCTTATGTACTTCTTCGTCGATCGCCTGCTGTATTTCTTCTCCGAAGTGTCTTTTTTTCTAAATAACGTTGGGGTCGTCTTTTATGCTGAGGGAGTGACAGATGAGCGCTGGATCTATCCCGGGCATGTCCGCGGTACTCCAAGCAAAGACATCCCTATACTCTGTGAGTAGGTTTTGAAGTTGTTCTTTGGTCGCTTGATCCAGGAGGGCTCCTACCTGAATTTCTCTGTTATTTTCTTTGTCTATGCAAATATTGACGAGATCTTCGGTGGGCCGTGGACGAGCTCTTGGTATCTCATCTTGCAGGTCCACTACCTCTGGGGCGCTCCTTCCGTCGTGAGCATGGGCTTCAGATTCGTCTTTCTCGGGGAGATCTGCTAGATAGCATGTGCAGGCTTCATCCTTATCCGCTCTTATTTCACCTATTACCCCGAGTGTGGGGAATTTTATTGTCAGGTGGGCAGTGGATACGACTACCTTGAATTTGTTGAGGGTCGGACGCCCCAATACTGCATTGTATGATGATGAAGCTATCGATACAGTGAATTTAACCTTTTGTGCGAGCGACCCTTGGGGGTCTCCCAGGGTGAGCCAGGTTGTGAAGGTTCCGCAGGTCTCAACAGCTCGACCTGAGAAGTCAATAAGGGTTCTTGCGTCTGGCACCAACTGACCCTCGTAGTTATGCATTTTTTTCAACATTTCCGCAAATAACACATCGGCGGCTAACCCGGGGTCTATCAACACCCTTTTGACCTTGTATCCAGTAATGCCGGTTGTGATGGTTATCGGCATCAATTTCTGTTGTGCCGTCTATTTCTTCGAAGGCTGCGAGTTGTGCCCTTCACTGTCATTTGTGTCTGCTGGTGTTGGCCATACGAATACTACCTGTAAAGAGATTTTAAAAGGAGAATAGATTTATGAGTTAGGTGTATACTCCTACTCCCCAAAAAATGATTGTCGTTTAGCAGCGAGATGCGCAAGGTATTGTGGTCTGAGAAGGACCGCGGTGGGCGCCAATGTAACTATCGTATTTGGTTCAAACAAATCATAATATGAAATAAGGATCGCAAGAGGTCGTAACCTTGGGAGACATGTCCTTAGGTGATGACCTAGGTGCCTATGTACCCTTGGTAAGGGATCAAAGTCCACGTAGTTCGAAGAAGGGACGTCCATAGGAGTCGTTAGGCAGGAGTGTTACCTGTAGTAGCCGTGTGCAGCTAGGATGTGTATGATGCTCCGGGTGAGCGAGCCACCTGTTGAAGGTACCTCGTGTAGAGGATGAGAGAACAAGAGTCTCTAGACAATGCTTAGACTTCAGATAATAATGATCTCGTTGTAGGTTGGTGTGTTGTGTTTGTCATTCTGCCTCTTCAAGTCCCCTAGGTAAGGAATATTTATACTTGAGGTAGAGAGGAACGTGGTCGACCCACGTTCCTGATCATGGGGCTCGACCCACGATCCTGAGGGTTTCCCCACGTCTCTATCGTGTGAGAGCTCGTGGGTGAACATGGAGGAAGACCACGTTCAGGGCCATCTAGCGGTGCCATGTGTCCATAAGAGGGAATATTAATAAAGTTAGAGAAATTTCATTCAATTAATTAACTAAAGGTTAAAATGACTAAGAATTAATATTTTATAATTTAATTAAGACATTTATGTTTGAGAGAGATTAAATTGATACTAAAATTAATTATAAAAAAAGATACTAAAATTTTCCTTTACTCAAAAAACAAATTCTGTTTTGCGATTGTAGGAAGTAGGACCCTAATTTAGTGCTGTATCATTGAGATCCATCATGTTCTGTTTTATTTTCTAATTTCCTTTATCTCTTTTTGTGATACCTTTTTATCACTTTTTTTTGGTGGAAACCTTTTTATCTCGTTTCTTTCATTTTATAATTGCTCTTCACGTTTGCGTCGGCCATGTTGCCTCCATTTTGGAAACAATTTTCTATATATAAAAATAATGAATATGTAGACCACATTAAAAGTTCAGTCTAAGTTAAAACCTACAAGAAATAATTATTATAAAGTTGTTTTAAGAAAAATTAAAGAGGAAATAAAAAATAAATAAATTATTAATAAATTAAATATCCTAAATTTTTTTTTATATATTTGGCTTCAAAGTGTGGCTAGAAAATGTCATTAGTTAGGATTTATGAAAAGGGAAAACAATTTTTTTGAGGTCGCCTTTTGGGTTTAAAGCACTTATTATTTACTTTCCACAGAGCTCAAGATTTGCAAGAAGATGGAGAAAAAGATGAACTTAAAACGAGTTCAGATGAGACTAATAATACTATAAATAGTAATAGATAGAAGCATCTGCATTATAAATGAAGTGTAGAAGCCATACATTATTATTACGATTGAGATCCAAAACTGTAAGTCTGTAAAGATGCTATTAAATCACTTTTCAATTATTAATATAACAATGTTTGAGTATTAATTAACTCCTATATGATTGATCAGGTCATAATTGGTGTAGAGAAACCTAAGATTTAAAAATATACAAAAAAGCAATATTTTTAATATGGTTGTTGTTTTGGTTTTATATAAAATAAATGATTTATTGTCTGACAATTTGTTCATAAGTTATTTGGATTTTTAAAAGATGGTTGATTTTGTTAATTAATATTTGGGCATTAATTAAGAATTCTTTTTTAATTCATAAGAGAGTTTATAAAATTATTTTTATTAAATTTTAAAAATAAATTATCTCTTATTCAATAAAAAAAATTTTAACTAATATCTCAAGATGCTTGTTAAATAAATTAAAAAAAGTCAAAACCTCAAATTGGTCCTTTATGTTTGCACGAAGTTTCATATTGGTTTTTTATGTTTCAAAAAGTCCAAATTGGTCCTTTATGTTTGCAAGAAGTTCCAAATTGGTCCTTCCGTCCAAATCCGTTTATTTTTTAAGTTAAGTGCTGACGTGGCATGCCACATCATCGCCACGTCATCATCCAATATCATATGTGATGACGTGGCACGACACGTCAGCTTAGATGGCCATGTCAGCACGCCACATCAGCACTTAACTTAGAAAATTGACGGAAGTGGACGGAACGACCAATTTGAAACTTCTTGCAAACATAAAGGATCAATTTGGACTTTTTGAAACATAAAGGACCAATATGAAACTTCGTGCAAACATAAAGGACCAATTTGGGGTTTTGACCATTAAAAAATAAATAAAAGATGTCAACAGCTTAGCATGTACTATTTGAGTAGATATTCAGTTGTACGGTAGTACTGAACTTCAGTACATCCCTCTAATCAATTGGTTCTTAAACCATTTAAGGTGAATCCTTATTAATATGAATTTATATTAATATTAACAAATAGCTCTACATGATTGGAGAAATATACTGAACTTCAATAATACGATACCATTAAAATTTTTTCGGCACTATTTAGCACCATTCGACTTTTATAGTTGTGAGATGAACACTGCCTGAAGAGGTCCGTCCCCACCAAATAAATGGAATCCACCCACCATATGAATTTCAGGTATGTGAAAAGAACTACTAATACCCCCCCTAATCATTTGTTGGTAAGAAATGAGTTCACCATCATATCCTTACCTAACCGGTTAGTTTCTGACTCAGTATTAATTAAGCTTTAGAAAAAACAAAAATCCAGTACTCCTATAAAACAGAAAGATTCTCTTTAGAAAAGTGGTGGAATTCATACACCTAAGTAAAAATGGTGCGATTAAAAATAATTGTATTAATGTGGAGTTGGGTTGGACTCTTCCCCTGAAAACTGGTTTAAATTTAATGTAGATGGTTCTTGTATGAAAAATTTTGGAGTCATGGTTGTTACAGGGGTTATCAGAAATCACTTGGGACATTAGGTTTCAGGTTTTTCTAAATTTATTGGTCCAAGTTGTAGTCTCACTGTTGAAATTTGGGGGCTATTTCTAGGCCTTAAATTAGCTAGAGACTTGGGTATTAAGAAATTATTGGTTGAATCTGATTGTACTTCAACCATATATATGCTTATTAAAATGTGAGAATATTCCTAAAACTCATCACTTATCTCCTTTGGTCCATGAGTGCAGGTCGTTCCTACTTCAATTCAATCTTTACAGGATCGACCATGCTCACCGCGAGAAGAACATATGTGCTGATTTTCTGGCTAGAAACGCGGTTAATTCCAGGACTCCTTTTGTCATTTACCATACAGTCCCTAATGATCTTTTCCTGATTTTTTGGGCTGATCTCTCGGGGATCAAGTATACACGTAGCTGTAGAAGAACTTTTGATCCTGGAAAATTGTTAGTTTGTTGGTGTGTGACTTTGGGTCTGCTGTCTTGGCTCCTGTTAACCTTATTTAGTTTTTAAGTATGTTTAACTTTGTGGTTTTAATGAATTTCCAAATTACCAAAAAAAAAAGTCAGTTTTTTAAGAGAAAATAGAGTTCTTATTACACCATGATTAATATTGAGCCGCCTTTACATATGTATGCGAAATATATATTTATTTATTATGAAATGAATAACAAGAATTATCAGTATTGAATTTTTATAATATATTTAATAATATATCTCAAAGTAAGAAAATTTAATGAAATAAACCAAACTTATTCATTAAAAGTAAAAAAACTTATCAATATTTGAAATGTAAAATTTATATTATTCTTGTTAAAGTAACGATTTAGAATGATATTTTATGAGAACATTCTTAATAATTTACAATATATTCAATTAGTTACTATAATTGTCGTTTTTGGTTCAGACAATTTTAATTTGTAAATAAGGACCGCAAGGGGTCGTAACCTTGGGGGACTTGTCCTTAGGTGAGAACCTAGGTGCCTACGTATTCTTAGGAAGGGATCAAAGTTCATGTAGTTCGTCATGGTGACGTCAATAGGAGCCGTTAGGCAAGGCGGTTACCTGTATCGAGCCATGTGCGGCTAAGACGTACGTAAGGTACTCCGGGTGTGTGAGCCATTCGTTGGAGATTGCCTTAGATTGTGGGAGAGCAAGGGTCTCTTAGAGCTTTTAGAAGCTCTGTCGATGGCGCACTCTGGGGGCCTGCCGGTAGTGGAGCCTGGCGGTGCCATGGGCCAAGCTCTGGGGTAGCGGAGTGCAAGTTGGGCAAGAATATGCCTGAATGTATTCAGAGTGTTTGCTCTTTTCCCAAATGATTATGTGTGTCGTCCTGATGTCCGGATCTCCCTAAGTCCCCCGGGTGAAGGTCTTTTTATACTGAGTGTGGGGAGGACGTGCTCGACCCACGTTCTCGTGGGACGTGGGTTGTCCCACGGTACCTGGGGGCTTCCCACGTCTCTTGGACGGGAGCCCTTGAGGAGAGACGTGGATATCGGTCACATAAGGGGCAGACGAGTGGTGCCACGTGTCGTTGATGTAGGCTGTCGTGGATCTTCTGGAAGCTTAGTGCCACGTATCCCTAGGCGGGATATTCCATAGTTACATAAGTCCCCCAAGTCTATGGGTGTTGGGCGCCCGTGGACTTAAGTTCTCTGCCAGTAAGCTACTTAAGGGAATTTTACCTTCTGCTTTTTGTCCAGAGGAGCCCGTTCGCAAGTGGATTTGGTCACTTCGGGTGGTCGTCCGACTTGTGAGCCTTTGTGTATCTCTTGGTTTACTCTGAGGGAGTAGAGATGTTGAAGGTGCCACGCGTCTTGATCTGGGTGGTTGACTGCTTGACTTGCTCAGCAAGTTTTCGAGCTGTCTCTGCAGAAAGTACGCAACTTTTTGAGGAGGAGAAGTCATTGCTCAGTGGGGAATTTCCGAAGTACCTCTAGGGGTGTACGGAGGGAGCTCAAATGTTAGGGGCCTTTTGGTCATTCGAGGCACTTTTCTCTGGTCAGGATCGTCCGCAGCCAGTGGCTGGCAAGAGACTTTGCGGAGAGTTGCCTTTTGAAAGAGCGGGCTGTAATCAACGCCACGTGTCATGGTTTGATTAATTCCTCTGACCTTGAGTGATTTGCAGTCGTTTTTTCTTCATTTAATGCGGGTGCATTTTCGAGAGTTACCATTATTAGCCTCGTTTGAGGATTTCCCGGAAAGGCCCTTTTGTGTCTTTGAGTGACTCTTGGGTTTCCTGGGGCTTTTCAGTCCTTGTGCCTCTGGTTTCTGGATAATGGATCTGGGTCGTTCCTTCTCTCCATGCGTTTGGCTATGGCAGGTGGTTGTAGCCTAAGATGGGTGTACTGGATAATTTTTTATCCGTTGCGGGATACGAGGGGCCGGAGATTTTTGAATTGTCGCGCCTTTGTGCTCCTTATCAATACCCAGCGTTTGAAAGTTTGTTGTTTTACCTTCTCTTTTCAATTCAACGCTTTCTCTGCCTTCTTGCTTCATTTTCTTTCCCTGGTTCTCACACCCTTTTTCCTTCTTTGTTCTCTTTTTGCACTGAGATTTTTCCATGGCCAGTGATGAGAGCTTTTTCCCTTTTGATTTCACCGACTTAGAGGATCTTTCTTCTTCTTCTCCTCCTCCTCCTCCTCTTAGTCGTACTCGTGACAGTGGTCAGAGTAGGGGGAAGAAATCTGGGCAGGATCTTTCTCCAGGGGCAGTTGTTGAGGCTTCCACCATGATTCATGGTGGAGGCGGGAGAGATGCGCGACTGCCAGTCCCGCCCTCTCCTAATAAAATCCGCCGGCAAGAGGATCCCTAGGGGAAAATAAAGAGGAAAGATGGGAGAGGAGACGACAGTGATTCCCGGGGGAGAGAGACGAGGGAGGTTGTTGCGATGGTGGAGCCCAAGAGTAAAGAAGGAGGGTTCAAGAAATAACCTTCTGGTGCGGGTTCGCGATTGTCGTCCCAGGTGGTTGCCCAGCGGAGATCTGACCCGGTAGACGCGCGGGCGGTGACTTCAGTGGAGGGTACTTTTCCTCCTCCTGTGCCTGTTCGTCAATCACCTATGAAGGTGATTCTGTCTACCTGCTCTACGGCTCCAAGTCCTGCTGGTGGAGCTGATGAGCCTGCCAGTAAGAAAGCTTGGCGGGTGGTCGAGGAACCTGCGGGTAACTTTCCTCATGAGGGACGGGCCGCTGCAGACGAGACAATGGCTGAGGCGCCAATTGAACGGGCCAAGGCTGGCGAGACGGCCGGGGAGGCCGGGGCCCTCTCTGGTGGATGGAATGTAGTTGTGAGTCAAATGGCCACCACAGATGATATTTCTTTGGGGTTGAATGTCAGCCCTACTGAGCTTGTCGAGCCATTAGAGGAAGAGACTTCTTTCTAGCTGGTGGTTTTGGGTAGGCGCTTTCCCGTGGAGATGGGAGAGAGGAATGCTAGGGGGTTGGACACCACCCTCATGAATCTTGTTGTTTGGGGCTTCGACAGAGTTGCCAAGGCGTTGGCTGACTTCCACCAAGCTGGTTTTGCGTGGGAGAAACAAGTAGTAAGTTTCTTTACCTTGCCTTCCTCGTTCCTAGTTCTGCTTTGAGTCTTTCTTTTGACGCCTCTCTCTTTTCTTTTGTTTTGCACAGGGCGAAGTCCGATCTAACCGAGATCGGCTTTTTTCTTAACATAGTGACCTCTAGGAGTTCGGCTCTGGAGGCCACTAAGAAAAACTTGGAGGACATGCACGGGCGGTTGTCCGCAAAAGAATTGTAGTGTGAGGATCAAGGCCGCAAGGTGAAGTCCTTGACTCATGAGGTGGCCCGTCTTAGGGCCGAAGGCGCACAGCCTTCTGAGGTCAAGCTTTTACGCTCGGAGTTGGAGAGGACTCGCAAAGAGCTTGCCGTTCGTCAGGAGGATGCCGAGAAGCGCCAAAATGAGTTGCACTTTCTTCGCGAGGCCTTGAAGGGTGCTGAGGCTCGTGCTAGTGATAATCTTGTGGGCTGGCTGGAGGCCGAGAGCAAGATTGCTAACGTTGCTGACCTCCAGGGAGAGTTGCTGGCGCAGAGGATGTATGGCATGCTTTTAGCAATCGAGCAACTTGATCGCCTTCATGGAGAGAGGTTTTCAGCTAAGTGGGTAGCTTCTCTACACCCTTCTCTGGAACTTTTCGACGGTAGCTCCGAGGTCAGATGGAGACTGAATCTCCACTGAACCTTGTTTATCTTGCCAGCTGGCCGACCGCCCGATGGATCATCAGGTGCTTTCTCATATCGGCGGACGTGCTCCTGGGATGAGATCTACTTCTCATCAACAGGCTGAGGCGATTCAGCAGAAGCCGTTGGAGGACATTGGCAGCGTCGAGCCTGCAGTGGCCAAGGCCATCATAGATCTTGGTGATGCCCAATAGAAGGTTTTTGTAGGGTTTTTGGGTTTTTACCCTTTGTAATAGGCGGACGCCTTTCCCATTTTTGATATTAATGAGAATTTATGTTGAGTTTCATTGTCTCTCTTTTTACTTATAGGCAAAAAGTTTTTGTGCGAGTACAGTTTCTCGTTTTTGGCTATCTCTTTACTTCTAGGTAAAAAGACTTTTTGCATGAGTACCGTGTGATTAGGACAGTCGCATATTGTTGCTAGCGTGTTTTGTGTGAACGTTCATTTTGTGTTTTCGCGCCCATGGGGTTTTTAACACGCTTTTCTGGGGGAATGTTAGCTTAGCCTTAGAGGCTCTTTAGTGTTTCTCTGGGCGGTCGGGCCATTGCCCTTCCTTGGGACTTATGTGAGTACTTTGCAGATTTAGGCCATGTTTTTTTCCAAAAAGGAATACTTCGATTAATGATAGACAAAATGGTTACATTCGAGTAGCCTAGGTCAGGCTGAAAGTAAGCAAATGATTACATCTGAATACCTTAGTCAGGCGGGCCTTCGTCAGGCTGAAACTGAATCCTAAATTTGAAACAAAGAGAGACATGTGTAATTTGACCGAGAGATGGTCTGAGCGTGCAAAGTGTGTTTAGAGCTTAGGTGGAGGTTTGGTCCGCGCGGGTGGACTCCTGCTTCTTTCCTCCTGCCGCTTTACCCTCGGGGGGTTCCTGGCGTGATTCTCTAGGACCAAGGCGAGCGACCTTGACGGTTTTGGTTAGGCTTGTTGCGTAGCATGCTCGCGCTAGCTTTTGGTCCGCTATGATTTCTCCAACCCCGTGTGGCGTTGGGAACTTCATTGTGAGCTGTGCGGTGGACAATACAACTTTGAGTTTGTTCAGGGACGGTCGTCCTAAAGTGGCGTTGTATGCCGAAGGTGCTGAGACGATGATGAAATCTATGTCAAGGCTTGCGACCTTTGGTAAAGTGCCCATAGTCGTTCGGGCTGTTATGATTCCTTCTGTGGGAACCTAGCTCCTGAGAACCCAATGAGTGTGCCAAGGAAGGGCCTTATGTTGGCCTTATCCAACCCGAGCTTCTTGAAGGTGTCAAAGTAGAGGACGTCCGCCGAGGATCCCTGGTCTATCAGGACTCGTTTGACCTCGTAGTTAGCAATGACTGCGGTTACTACCATGGGGTCGTCGTGGATCGGTCCCTCAAGATTCGTGACGTCGAACGTGATGGGGTCTCCTTTGGGCTCTTCACTTCTCCTTTTATGCTTTGGGGCATAGTCAAGGGCGAGTATGGAGCGTTCCACCCTTTTCTTGTTTTGCAGTTGCGAGGTAGTTCCTTTCTGCAGTCCGCCTGCGATGACGTTGATAACCCCGCGAGTAGGTGCTTGGTCGTTGGCCTCTCATGAATGCTCCGCATTAGCTCTGCTCTCCTCTTTGACGTATTTGTCCAGCTGCCCTTTACGGATTAGAACCTCAATCTGATCTTTCACGTGGATGCAATCGTTGGTCTCGTGTCCGTAATCTTTGTGGAACTGGCAATACTTGGATTTGTCCACCGGCTTTCCAGTTTTTCGCCTCTTAATTTGTGGAGGAAAGCTGAGCATGTCTGAGTGATAGATTTCCTCGAGGACTCCGATGTGGGATTTGTTGAGGGGAGTGTAGCTTGTGAACCGTCCTCTGGGAGTCGTTCGAGATCGCGGTGGTGAGCGTTTCTCTGCTACTCTTCTCCTTGGAGTTTTGGTTATCTACTGCTGCCTTCTCCTTCTTCTTCTCAGATCACTCCATGTCGGATCTACTTATCAGGAATTTTCTCATTTTATCCTTGGCGATTTGCGTATTTTGTTCCTCAATAAACCATTCCATAAGGTCCATCAATCCTGTAAAGTAGAAACGGGACACCTGTTGAGTTCCCCGTAGAACTGCGAACATTGGAGGCCTTGCTTGATGACGAAGATTGCAACGGCATCTTAGAGGCCTCTGACATGAAGCGAGAGTTTGGTGAAGCGAGCCAAGAAGGCTTGTAGGGTTTCCCCTTCCTCTTGGTGAAAACTGATATAGGAATGTTCTTTTGATATTCTTTACTACTTGTGAACTAGGTGAGGAACTTCTGCTCCAGCTACTCGAAGCTATGGATTGAGTTTGTGGGCAGTAGGGAGAACCACCTCAAAGCTGCCTCCTTTAGAGTTGAGGAGAAGACTCGACATTACTGGCCGTCCGTCATGCCCAATATCGACATGGCCGAGTTGAAGGTGTTAATGTGATCTCGTGGATCAGTTTCTCCGCCATAAGGTTCTATATGGAAAGGCATCTTGAGGCCCATAGGTACGTGCTCATTCATGACCTGCTGGGTGAAATGGTGTCTCCCTTTTCCTTGGAAGTCGAAGCCGGGCCACTAATATTGTCGTGAGTGAGTGGACATGCCGTAGGGGGCGTACGGGTTGTAAGCTCCTGCCCATGGCATGTGGAGGTAGGATCCCGGTGGGTAGTTTGGGATTGGTGGTCGCGGGTAGTCCGTGGGAAGGCGCACTGCTTGCTGTCCGTGGGCGGGCGCACTGCTTGCTGTCCGTGGGCGACCATTGTCGGCCCGGCTGGGATCGATGGCGGGGGAGCTGGTGCTGTCAGTGATAGCCAAGCGAACTCCATAGGTAGAGTCCCGAACTGTATTGCAGGCAAGCCGGCGGAGTCGTTGGAAGGTCCTGTGGGAGTGCTATGCGGTGCCGCCAGTAATTGGACGCCTACATTTGCTTGAGGGCGGTTCCTGTCCTCTTCCCATTACTGTTGGCGTATAGCCGTTATTCCTGCTTCAAGTCGAGCTAGCTCTATCTCTCGTGAGGCCCTCGTCAGCTCTACTATTTCTTGGTTGCCGGTTGAAGGGCACAGGTTGTGCGGCATACCATAGGGATGCTGAGGGCATGCTTCCTCCTTGGTTGCTAGTGCTTAGACCATAGTTTCTGTGACAGCCACCTACGTCGTTGAGGTGCTCTGCGGCAGGGTTGTGTTTGAGCCACCTGCTTCTGTTGTGACGACTTCGGTTGTCCCCTGCCTGTTTCTCGTGCTGCGTCTTAAAGTGCTTGCGTCGGTCGTGGCTGTGGGGGCATTTCAGTCGGTCATCTTCTAATATTTCCTGTATCGAAAAGACGAAAAATGCGAGTTTCTGAGTGTTAGGTGGGTACTCCTACTCCCCGAAAAAGAAGTTCCGTTCAGCGGTAGAGTGCACAAGGCGTTGTGGTCTGAGAAGACCGCGATGGGCGCCAATGTAACTGTCGTTTTTGGTTCAGACAATTTTAATTTGTAAATAAAGACCGCAATGGGTTATAACCTTGGGGGACTTGTCCTTAGGTGAGAACCTAGGTGCCTACGTACCCTTAGGAAGGGATCAAAGTCCACGTAGTTCGTCATGGTGACATTAATAGGAGCTGTTAGGCAAGGCAGTTACCTGTATCGGGCCGTGTGCGGCTAAGATGTGCGTAAGGTACTCCGGGCGAGTGAGCCACTCGTTGGAGATTGCCTTAGATTGTGGGAGAGCAAGGGTCTCTTGGAGCTGTTTGAAGCTCTGTCGATGGTGCACTCAGGACGGAGGTGGGCCTGCCGGTAGCGGAGCCTGGCAGTGTCGTGGGCCAAGCTCTGGGGTAGCGGAGTGCAAGTTGGGCAAGAATATGCCTGAATGTATTCAGAGTGTTTGCTCTTTTCCCAAATGCTTATGTGTGTTGTCCTGATGTCCGGATGTTCGAATCTCCTTAAGTCCCCCGAGTGAGGGTCTTTTTATACTTAGTGTGGGGAGGACGTCGTCCCACGATGCTTGGGGGCTTCCCACATCTCTTAGACGGGAGCCCTTGAGGAGAGACGTGGATACCGGCCACGTAAGGGGCTGACGAGTGGTGCCACGTGTCGTTGACGTAGGCTGTCGTGGATCTTCTAGAAGCTTAGTGCCACGTGTCCCTAGGCGGGATATTCCATAGTTACAGTTACATTTATAAATAGTTATGTATATATTTATTGAAAGTTCATTGTTTTTTGTCTTAAATATATTGTTTATATTGTGTTTTAAATTATATTTATAAATGTAACTAAAAACCTTGCTGACGATTCTAGTGTGGATCTAAACAAAATTAAAATCAAGTTGAATTCAGCTTCTTCTACTTAGCTAGCATGAGGAATCCTCCCAACGTAAGAAGGGAACCTTCCGACAAGGGACATTTTCATCACTTAGCCTATAAGAAATATCAAAATCGATCAAAGAAGGGACATTTTGAACCAGCAAAGCTCTAAGGTTGAGCCACATTCGACTTTCCTTCTAGACGAGAATATCAGGTAAGTGTTTACGAACTCTATAGTTGCACTTAAACTGGGGAACTACACTTTAAGAAACCCCAATCAATCCCCTTAAAGAACAAAAGAAACCCTTTAGGTGGTGTTTGGTAGCCGGTGAGTGTTTTAGTGGGAAGTGAAAATAGAAGTGAAAGTAAGTGATAAAAAGTATATTTGGTATGCAGGGAAATGGAATTGGAATGTAAAAGTAATATTGTTTGGTATGGTGGGAAGAAGATAAAGAAATAGAAGATAGAAGTATGAAAAACCTTTTTTGCCTTTACTTTTTTAAAAGCCAAAAAAATTTTAAGGACATTTTTTGTCTTTAAACATCACCTTCCCTCAACTTCCCTCCCCATCGTGTGGGGAGGAAGCTTCCCTCTCCAAAGGGAACCTCAACCTCACCTCACCTATGATGAAGACATACCAAACATGCTCAAGCTCAAACTCACCTCACCTTCCCTGTTAGGAAGGGATACCAAACGTGTTCTTAGGGATTCAAGCCCCTAACATGTGTCTAGCGAAACGAGACCCAAGATCTCAAAACCTGTGGGTTATGTTTGGTTTAATTTTTTTTTTTTTGGAATTGGAATTGAAGAATTAGAATTGGAATTGATTTTTTTGAATTGAAATTGGAATTGGAGAATTGGAATTGGAATTGGTAAAAATTGAGAATTGAATTAATTTTTTGGAATTAAAAAATATGTTTGGTACGTAAAAATAGAATTGAAAGTTTGTAATTAATTTTTTTAAAATGCCCTTTGTTGGAAAAATGTTTTTTTAAAAAAAAAATTAATATTTATGAAGGGTGTAACTCTCGTTTTTGGCTCAGACATTTGTAATTTGTAATTAGGACCACAGGGGGTCTTAACCATGGGGGACTTGTCCTTAGATGATGCACCTAGGTGCCTACGTACCCTTCAGAAGAGATCAAAGTCCACATAGTTCGTAATGGTGACGTCTATAGGAGCTGTTAGGCGAGGTGATTACCTGTATCGGGCTGTTTGCGGCTAAGATGTGTCTAAGGTACTCCGAGCGGGCGAGCCGCTCTTAGGAGGTTGCCTTAGTGGGAGAGAGCTCGGGTTTCTAAGGGCTGCTGGAAGCCCTGTAAGTGGTAGACTCCAGGATGGAGGTGAGCTTGCCGGTGGTTGGCCTGGATGGAGCCTACGGCGGAGCTCGGGATGTGTGGAGGATTTGTGTGAGGTATCTGGGGGTGCTCATGTTACCAAGAGTATGTGAGGGATCTTAGATTAGGTGTCGTAGTCCTTCAGCTTGTGTATCTCTAGTCCCCCGGGTGAGGGTCTATTTATACTTAAGTGTGGGGAGGTCGTGCTCGACCCACGATTTCGTGCATCGTGGGTCGTCCCACAATGCTTAAAGAATTCTCACGTCTGGTTAAGGGGACGTTCCGTGAAGTGACATGGGCAGAGGCCATGTAACTAGTAGATGAGTGGTGCCACGTGTAGCTAGCTGGTGCTGCTGCTGGGCTTCTAGAAACTCAGTGCCATGTGTCCCAAGGTGGAATATTCTGTAGTTACATAAGTCCCCCAAGTCTATGGGTGTCGGGCGCCCGTGGACTTAAGTTCCCTTGTCTGTAAGCTACTTAGGAATTTTTGTTGCCTCTGAACATGGGAAGGCTCGCCCGCACAAGGTCAGGGTTGCTTTGTGCTGATCGTCCGACTTGCGAAGATAGTGTCCTTCATTTCGTTTCGTGGAAGGGGAGATGTTTGGGAGGTGACACGCGTCCTGCTTTGAGTGACTGACTGCTTGACTTCCTTAGCAAGTTTTTGAGTCGTCTCTGCAGAAAGTACGCAACTTACCGAGGTGAAGTCATCATTGCTCAGAGGGGCATTTCTCGGAATACCCTTTCTAGGTAAGCGGAAGAAATCCGAAGGTCAGGGGCCGTCTGGTCATTTCGAAAGTCTCTCCTCTGGCCGGGTTCGTCCGTGGCTAGTGGTTGTTGCTAAGAGTTGTCTTTTGAAGGAGCGGTCTTGTTGTAGGTGCTACGCGTCAGAGCTTAAATGGGTACCACTGACGTTGGGTGTTTTGCCACCGTTTCTCCTTCATTAAATGCAGGTTCATTTCCGAGGGCAGCCATCATTAGCCTGGGCCGAGGACTTTTCTGAAAAGACCCCATGGCGTCTCCAGGTGACTTTTGGGTTTCCGAGGGCTTTTCTGTCTTTGTGTCTCTGTTGCCCCGGCTGTGAATCTCAGTCGTTCTTCCTCTCCACTTGTTCAGTCGAGGTGAATGGCTGTAGCTGAACCTGGTTGTAAAGGATAATAAATTTTATCCGTTGCGGGATACGAGGGGGCTGAGGTTTTTGAATCGTCGCACTTCTGGGTACCCTATAAATGTTCAGCGTTTGAAAGTTTGTTATTTTCCATTCACCTTTCTCCATTCTCTTGCCTTCGCTTTGCTTTCTCTGATTCTTGCCCCTTCTTTTTGCTCTCTGTTCTCGTCGGGATTTTGCCATGGCTGGTGGTGACGTCTACAGCTTTTACCCCTTCGACTTTACTGTCTTAGAGGATCTTCCTTCTTCTTCTCCTCTTCCTCCTCCTCTTAGCCGTACTCGTGACACCGGTCGGAGTAGGGGGAAGGAATACGGTCAACAGAGTCTTTCTCCAGAGGTAGCGGCGGACGTCCCTGTTGTGGTACTTGCTGGTGGTGAGAGGGAAAGACGACTTCTCGTACCTCCGTCTACCGAGAGAGACCACCGGCATGAGGGTCTTCAAAGGGAGAAGAGGAAGAAGGATGGAAGAGGTGGCGCGAGCGGACCCCGGGAGGGGGAAAGAAAAGGAGCTTCTGCGGCGGAGTTGCCCAAGGGCATAGAAGGATGGTTCAAGAAACGGCCTTTTGGCGTGGAGTCGCGGTTGTACTCGTTGGTGGTACGGCGGAGTTCTGACCAGGGGGATTTGTAGGCGAGAGCTCCGATCGAAGGTGCTGTTCCATCCTCTGTTCTTGCCTCTGTTCCTACCTCTGTTCCCACTTCTGCTTCTATCCGTCAATCACCCATGAGGGTGATTCTATCAACTTATCCTCCCGTCCTGAGCCCTGTTGAGGGGGTCGATCAGTTTGCTGCTAAGAGGGCCAGGGTGTTCGTTGAGGAGCCTGCAAGAGATTCTGCCGCGACTTGGGTTTCGGCGGGCGAACCCGCGTCTGAGGTTTCAGCCAAGGTTGCAGAGTCTGACGATGTGGCCATGGAGGCCGGAGCCCTCTCAGACAGAGGGAATGTAGTGGTGAGTTAGGCGGCTACCACAAAGGATGTTGTTACAGGGGCGAGCGTTGGCCCTTCGGAAGGAGGACTTCCTTTTGAGCTGGTGGCGTTGGGAAGACGCTTCCTCGTGGAGATGCGGGAGAGGGAAGCCAGGGGGCTGGACACTTCTCCCTTGAACCTTCTTGTTCGGGGCTTTAGCCGAATTGTTGAAGCATTAGCTGACTTCCACCGGGCTGGCTTTGAGTGGGAGAAGCATGCGGTGAACTTCTTTATCCTGGTGTTGCGCTTTCTTTGGGTTATCCTTCGTATTTCTGACTTTTTTCCTTTTACAGGGGGAGATCCGTCTCGATCGGGACCAGTTTGTAGGTGTTGCGGCGTCTGAGAGCCAAGCTTTGGAGGTCTCCCAAAAGAGGTTGGCAGATGTGCGTGGGCAACTGTCCGCGAAGAAGTTTGTGTGTGAGGATCAAGGACGCGAGATTAAGTCCTTGACTCATGAGGTGGCCCGTCTTAGGGCTGAAGTTGGACATCCTGTCGAGGTTATGCTCCTTCGCTCGGAATTGGAGAAGACTCGCAAGGAGTTGGCCGCTCGTCGAGAGAATGCTGAGAGGCGTCGGAAGGAGCTGCATTCTTTCCGCGAAGCTTTGCAGGGTGTGGAGGCTCGTGCTTCCGAGAACCTTTCTGGTTGGCTGGCGGCCGATGACAAAGTTGCTGACATCGCTAATCTCCAAGGAGAGTTTCCGGAACAGAAGATGTATGGCATGCTCCTAGCGGTCGAGCAGCTCGAACGTCTCCGCGAGGAGAGGTTTCCAGCGGAGTGGGTGTCTTCTCTGCATCCTTCTTTGGAGCTCTTTGCCGGTGAGCTTCGCGGTCGAACGGAGACGGACCCTCCGTTGAACCTTACCTATCTTCGTCAGCTGGCTGATCGCCTGGTGGAGCACCAGGTGTTATTCTCGCATTGGCAGGCATGCTTCGGGGATTGGAGCTACTTCTCAGCAGCTGGCCGGGGTGAACTTGCAGGATCCACCAGTAGTAGTTGGTCACGTTGGTCCGGCGAGGGCCAAGGTCATTGTAGATCATTGGGATGCCCAAGAATATGTTTATGTATTTTCAGGGTGTTTACCCTTTGTAATGGGCGGATGCCCTCCCATTTTTTGGCTTCCAATGAGAATCTTAAAAGAGTTTTTGCTGCCATTCTTTTTACTTCCGGGCAAAAAGTTGTGTGTGAGTGCAGTTTCTCTTTTATTGGTTATCTCTTTACGTCTAGGTAAAAAGATTTTTTGCATGAGTACCGTGTGATCAGGACGGTTTGTATGCGGTTTGCTAGCATGGTTTTGTCGAACGTTCGTTTTGTGTGTTTCGCACCCAAGGGGTTTTTACCGCGCTGCTGGGGGAAATATTAGCTTGGCCTTAGAGGCGCTTAGCGTTTTTTCGGGCGATCGGCCCATTGTCCTTTAGCAGGACTTATGCGAGTACTTTGCAAATTTTCAAGCTTTGTCTCTAGTTGAAAAGGAATACTTCGTTAATAATAGACAAAATGGTTACATTCGTGCAGCCTCAGTCGGGCTAACCTTAGTCAGGCTGAAAGTAAACAAGATGATTACATTCGGATTGCCTAGGTCAGGCGGGCCTTAGTCAGGTTGAAGAGAATCCTAAATTTGAAATAAAGAGACATATGCGACTTGATCTAACGATGGTGTGAGAATGCAAAGTATGTTTGGAGTCTAGGCGGAGGTTTGGTCCGAGCGGGCAGACTCTGGCTTCTTTCCTCCTGACTCTTTTACCCTCGGGGGGTTCCTCGCTTGTTTCTTGGGGACCAAGGCGGGCGACCTTGACGGTCTTGGTTAGGCTCGCTGCATAGCATGCTCGCGCCAGTTTCTGGTCCGCCATGATTTCTCCAACTCCGTGGGGTGTTGGGAACTTCATTGTGAGCTGTGCGGTGGACACTACAACCCCGAGTTTGTTTTGGGACGGTCGCCCTAAAATTGCATTATATGCTGAAGGTGCTGAGACGATGATGAAGTCCACATCAAGGCTAGCGACCTTTGGTAGGGTGCCCATGGTTGTTCGGGCAGTGATGATTCCTTCTGCTGGAACCTGGGCTCCTGAGAACCCTATGAGCATGCTGGAGAATGGCCTTATGCTGGCTTCATTGAACCCAAGTTTTTTGAAAGTGTCGAAGTAGAGGACGTCTGCCGAGGATCCTTGGTCGATCAAGACTCTCTTGACTTCGCAGTTGGCGAGTATGGCAGTCACCACCATGGGGTCGTCATGGACCGGTCCCTTTAGGTTGGTGAGATCAAATGTGATGGGATCTCCTTTGGGCTCGCTCCTCTTTTGTGCTTTGGGGCGTAATCGAGGGCGAGTATGGAGCGTTTTACCCTCTTATTGTTTTGTGGTAGTGAGGAAGTTCCTCTCTGCAGACCGCCAGCAATGACATTGATAACCCCGGGAGTAGGCGCTTGATCGTTTGCCTCTCGTGGGTGCTCTGCGTTGGTCCTGCTTTCTTCCTTGATGCATCTGCTGAGCTGTCCCTTGCGGATTAGGTCTTCGATCTGATCCTTTAGGTGGATGCAATAGTTAGTTTTGTGCTCATAATCCTTGTGGAATTGGCAGTACTTGGACTTGTCCACTACTTTTCCCGTCTTTCGCCTTTTGACCTAGGGGGAAGCTGAGCATGTCCGAGTGATAAATTTCTGCCTCGAGGCGGGTGATCTCTACGTCCCGCGGGTTCCTCGTTGGCTCTGTCGTTTCTTGACCGTCGGTTGTGGGGCAAAGAACATGTGGCATCCCATATGGGTGTTGAGGGCAAGTTTCCTTTCTAGGTGCCGGGTTCTGGACCACGGTTTTCGCAACAGCTACCTGCGTCATTGAGGCGCTTCGTGGGTTGCGTTTGATCTGCCTGCTTCGATTGTGACCGCTTCGGTCGTTCCCTGCCGGTTCCTTGTCCTATGCCTTAGAGTGCTTGCGTCGGTCGTGGCTGTGGGGGCGCTCGAGTTGGTCATGCTATAATGTATCCTGTATACAAGATAAAAAATATGAGTTTCTGAGTGTTAGGTGTATACTCCTACTCCCCGAAAAAGAAATGTCGTTTAGGCTTAGCGGCAGAGTGCGCAAGGCATTGTGGTCTGAATAAGACCGCGGTGGGCGTCACTGTAACTGTCATTTTTGGCTCAGACAGTTGTAATTTGTAATTAGGACCACAAGGGGTCTTAACCATGGGGGACTTGTCCTTAGGTGATGCACCTAGGTGCCTACGTACCCTTCGGAAGGGGTCAAAGTCCACGTAGTTAGTAATGGTGACGTCTATAGGAGCCGTTAGGCGAGGTGATTACCTGTATCGGGCCGTGTGCTACTAAGACGTGTCTAAGGTACTCCGGGCGGGCGAGCCGCTCTTAAGAGATTGCCTTAATGGGAGAGAGTTCAGGTCTCTGAAGGCTGCTGGAAGCCCTGTAAGTGGTAGACTCTGGGATGGAGGTGAGCTTGCCGATGGTTGGCGTGGATGGAGCCTACGGCGGAGCTCGGGATGTGTGGAGGATTTGTGTGAGGTATCTGAGGGTGCTTAGGTTACCAAGAGTATGTGAGGGATCTTAGATTAGTTGTCGTAGTCCTTCAGCTTGTGTATCTCTAGTCCCTCGGGTGAGGGTCTATTTATACTTAAGTGTGGGGAGGTCGTACTCAACCCACGATCTCGTGCATTGTGGGTCGTCCCACGATGCTTAAGGAGTTCCCACGTCTAATTAAGGGGACGTTCCGTGAAGTGACGTGGGCAGGGGCCATGTAACTAGTAGATGAGTGGTGCCACGTGTAGCTAGTGGGTGTTGCTGCTGGGCTTCTAGAAACTTAGTGCCACGTGTCCTAAGGTGGAATATTCCGTAATTACAAAGGGCATTAAATATAAAAAAAATCATAATGAGACAGACAAGAGAAAGGTGCACAACAACCGAGGGCAAAATGGTCTTTTTATCCCAATTCCATAAAACCCACCCCAATTCCATGAAAAATACATAGCAATTCAATTCTAAATTCTTTCAACAAAATCGAATTCCAAGAATTCAATTCTAACCTACAGTAATTAAACCAAACATTAGAATTCATAAAAAAGTGTGCAACTCCAATTCCAAATCTAAATTATAAAGCCAACCAAACATTGGAATCAAATTTCAATTACAAAACCAACCAAACATTAGAATTCTTCGATTTTCGTGCAATTCCAATTCCAATTCTAAAGAGTTGAATCAAACATTGGAATTCATCGATTTCCATGCAATTCCAATTCCAAGTATGAATTGAATCAAACACAACCGTTAAGTCTAGCACCAACTAGGAAGCAAGAACGTCTTATTTTCAATCAAATTTTGCTCATAACCTATATATTTTGTCTCATGAATCCACTTTCTAATGCTTTGATCATGCTTGCACATATAACTCACTTCAAAATAGCGTTTCTTTTTTAGGGTTTCTTAGTAGGAATATGATGGTTGCAATGTATAGAACGGAAAAAGTAGAGAAAACTAACCCACCAATCCAAACCACCTTGAAATGCTAACGATTGATTTGGATTGGTTGATTCATTTTCAATGAACCCTAACCAACTCAATGTCATTTTTAGTTAGATCTAATCAACTCGTCCCAATCCGAACCAAACCAAGTCGTGAGTGATATTAGTTGCATTGTATGTAATACTAAAATTCAATAAACATTCCATTTTATTTAAGTATTAAATAGATTTTATCTCAAGAACGATACATTAGTGACGCTGCAATATTTGAGGAAATGCATCTCAAGGCTACGCTAATACTGATGTTTCCATTGCAACCCTTCTTGAGCAACTCACACTTCCATGCTTCTCATCGGCTTCCCAAAGCTCCGGAAATGCCTCTCTCATATTATGGATGCTCTCTAATGCATGATCCACTCCTGTAGTCTTAAGGGGTGTACCCACCTGCATTCAATACAATTTTGATTGATTTGACATTTATAGTTACAATGTTACACTCTCGTTGAAAATTAATTGTTTCCATCAAATCACATAAAAACTGTCAAATTCCTATTTTAAATTTAAATACACCTTCGTATCTCATTAGAGGTTTATTGTAAAATTTCTAATTTAAGAACTATATAGATAGAGTCATGATAACGTATTTTATCTTTGCATCAAATACCAAATGCATAAATTTATTTCGTTAGATAAGTGTACACATATTAAGAAAATCATTAGTTCATCTTAAACTTAAAAAAATATGAGATAAAAAGACTAAATTATCCTTATTAAATTACCCCTACTAACTACTCTTTCTCCATTAATCTTATCTTAGGAATAGGTATTAAGTGGGGATAAAATTGTAAAAAAATAATTAATGCTTTCTTGATTTTATAAAATAACAGATATTTTAAAACATAGAAAATCCCTCACTCAATCAGATATTGTGAACCGAGTATTGACTAGCAACTTGCATAGTATCTCAAGTCCGGATAAAAAAGGAAAATTGTATTAGGTAGTCGACAGTCAACATATAACTTTGTCGAATCTTTATAAATATGGATCAATGACGTAAAAAAACAATAGGAGAAACTATTAAGATAGATTTAGCTATTAATAACCTAATCACATAAATAAGTAAAAGCAAAACACGTCGCTTGATCGATATAATCAAGCCCACCTAATTGAACAAGGTTTTGTTGTTGTTGTATTGAGTATTGACTAGCGATTGGTAATTTATCAAAGCAAGATTAAAGAGTACTAACCAAGACTGTATGGAGGCCCAAGCGTTTCCCTGACTGTAAATTGCGGAGACTGTCATCAAAGAACAACTGAAAAAACAGCAAGAAAATAATAATGTTATTTCATAAGAGGTAAATATGGCCCTAGGATGGAGAGCCACAAAGAAAAATTAGCAGTCAAAATAACAATAGATACAAATAACAAGACGCCAACCCTAATGACAAAGGTTAATAATAATAAATGTAGAAAAAAACGTATGGCTAAACTGTTGCTCAAGGAATGATTCAGGATCTTACAGTTGTTTGAGGGGTGATATTGGCCATCTTGAAAACCCTTTCAAATGCATCTTCAAAAGGTTTACAGATGACTGGAGTCTTTGGAAGCACCATACCAGAATGAGGCTGGCGAATGTACCCATAAAAATCAAATATTCCTGATTTGCTACCATCTTTACCATCAACAGGATTGTCATTGTTAGATGTATTCAATGTCTCAAAGCTTATAATTCTTTCAAAGCAGTCTTCCAACCCAAGCCTATGAAGCACTCTATCCGCATGGGCTTTGTCTGAGTTTGTAAAAACCTGAAAAGGAAAACAAAGAACAAAACATATATATATATATATATCATACTCAAAAGTGATTACAGAGTTCCATGTTAAACACAATCCTTTTCACCATATAGAAAAAAGGGGCAATTCAGGACGCCTAATGTCACAAAGAACAAACCAACTTACAATTTTCCGAACAGGCAGGCTTAGCAAAATGCCCCTGAGAACAGGGTCAGGTTTCAGCATATCATATGGCAATTTCCCATGAACAAAACTGTTCAAAGAAAATGATATTAGAAGCCAATCTCACATGGTTAGCAACTTCACAAAACTAAAAGCCCCATAAAAATGAATGAATTGGATCAACCAACACCATAGTCTTCTATCTTGACTCAATTCTATACAAAACTTAATAAATATATAAATATATCAATAACAATCAAAGCCTTTTCTCATTAAGTGGAGTCGGCTATATGGATCAAGCTAAATATATTTGTTCTCTCTTTATTCATTTTTATAATTAGGTTATTAATAACTAAATCCATCCTAATAATTTCTTCTATTATTTTCTTTCGCCTTCTCTTACCTCTAGTTATTGGATTATTTTTCATTTGGTGAAACGAAAGTGAATAAATATGAGAAGAAAATTACCTATGAAAGTCATCGTAGTCAAACTCATAACCAATAGCCTAGCAAGACGAAAAGAGGAAAGATGACAGTTCAGTTCATACTTTATCGTCTATAGATATATTAAATGCTTTCATTAAAATCATTGAGCGGTTGCTTTATCATACCCTGAGACCAGCCAAAGTTGTCCCATAAGTTTTATATAACGAAACATTCAATTCAGAAACTTTAGTCTCCTCTATTGCTAGCTTTTGAAGCATGTACTCTGCAAAACATCGAAAGACAAGCCATGACTCTAACTTCTAAACTAAACTATCCACACGCACATGCACGATCTCACTTATTTAAGATCCCAAAGTGATTACCTTGAATATTTTCTGTTACGTGCGCCGACAATCCAGAACTCAGAGGGTAAAGGGTGTCATCTAGATCTGAAAGCAATGGAAACGAATTATAAATAACCTGACCAACACAAAGAAGCTTGCAATACATAATTCGTAACTATTGTGAAATCTTACCAAATAAAAGACAGTCATACTTGGCCTTTGAATCTTCATGGTACTGATTCCTGTTTCCCATTCTGACTTTAGTAGGCTGCAAATAGAAAGGAACCGTTAAATAAGATTAAGAAGGAACATCAATCGTCCAAATTTACAGAACATTGCGTGAATTTGTGAATCGTGATTAACTGAACATTTGAATTCAACTAAATTAATGCAAAATCAATATTCAAAATGCACATACTGAAAGCGCAGATGAAAAGTAAATCATCGAGGAGGATGTCTAAAAGTGGCCATTAGTGTTCAAAGTCAAGATTGCATATATTATTAGTATTCAAACCGGTCCACAAAACTTGGACATACAGAGCAAAAACAAAATATTTGAAAACAAGAAAGAAAAAAAAAAAATAGCGTTAAATCAGTTCAAAACGAGATCGATCTTCAAAAGTAATCAATCAAGAACTAAATATGCGCAGGCTCAGAGACTGATAGATTAAACCCCATTGGGTAGAAGTTAGACCAAAAACCTAGAACAACAAAACCAAAACAAAAACGTACGCAAGCAATGGGAAGAAAGATCCAGGGGCTAAAGTGGAAGTAAAGCAGATCAAGCGAGATGATGCAGAAGATGCTTCAACAAACAAAGAGAAATGAACTTACTGAGATTTTAGACTATGGAAGAGAGCAAAAGTGTTATGCAGATCGAGTGAAGAAAATAGGAAAGTCAAATTTGAGAGTTATGGCCTCATGGGATGGGGGGATGGGGCGGTAGTTTAAACTTTAAATAAGAAGGTTTTGAATGAAGGCGTTAATTGAAATTTGAAAGCTACTGGTCGTCTCGTCAATGACAAGGAGAAAATCAGACAGAAGAAAAAGAAAAAAGAAAACGACGTCGTGGGTTCTAAACTTCCAATTGTGTTAAAGATCAATCTAGAAGGAAACTTTACAAACTTGGTAGACCAGCATCTTTATGACTTTTTCACGTGGCCCAACTAGGTCGTGACACGTTCCTTCCTTGTTTTGAAATTTATTTTCTTATCTGTCTGCCATCACCATCTCTCATCCTCTTACATCTATTTTTTGGTCAAATTTTTAATAGGTAAATTATTTTTTAATGTCTAAATTATTAATCAAAATACTATTTAATCTTTGAATTTTTAAAAAAATATCATTTAATTTCTAAATTCATAATTATGTTAATTATTTAGTCTCATTGACGTTACCTGTTAGATAACTGAGTGACATGGATATAACTGTTGACGTGGTGCCGACAACAATGAGGGTGTCACTGCCGACATAGGAGAGGATTTTTTTGTGAGAACAAGGCATGATGTGGTCGTCATAACTGTACATTAAGCAAAGCTTAGCTCTGAGAACAAGGAGAAGGGTGTCGATGACCTAATTTTCCACAACTAGGGAGGAAGAGCGAGGAGAGAAGTCCGATCACATCAGCAGTTAACGCCCACGTCACTCGATTATCTAACGAGTAATGTCCATGAGACTAAATAGTTAATAGAGTTGTAAATTCGAGAACTAAATTGTATTTTTTTTCAAAATTCAAGAACTAAATAGTAGTTTGACCAACTATTTAAGGATTAAAAAATACTTTGCTCCAATTTTTAATTTTTCACTAAAAGTAGAAGCGACTAAACTTTAATAATATTTCTTATATATTTGTTAAAAGTTAAGGTTATTTAATATAAATAAGACACATAGTAAACAAATATTTATATGATCAATTATAATAGAGAGAGAATATAAAAAAATATTCCTTTAAAAATTGAACTCTAAAAACAATCATTAAAAAAATATAAATCTTTTACCATTTGTGTTACACTGCCTTAATAATTTTTAAGATAGTTTGAATATAACATTCTAGTAAGGTTGTTTAGATTTCATCTAGATGATTGTTTGAAGTTTAAAGTCTATTTGAAAAAGAATAGTTACATTTTCTCAAAACAATAAACGCTCACAATAGAAAATTATATTTTATCAATATTTAAGCTCCTTATTTATTGTAGGGTTTGGTCACCTATGACGTCTCCATTTGAAAATGCTAGAATATGTATATGTCAGAAAATTCTTGAAATTAAATTTTTTTTTAATAAATTACACTTAACTTTTTTGACCGAGGTTAAAAATACACTCTTTTGCTCTCTAATTTAAAAAATTATACTCCCTTCTTTTAGAAATATAAAATAATTACATTTTGGTTCAAGCTCCATTTTCTAATAAAAAAGTGTTCAAATCATTTGTCTTATTCAATTTTCAATTGAACTTAATTTTTAAGATCAAATTGTGCTTTCTGAATCCTTAGCAAACTTGGCTCCTTTCCTCCTCTAATTTCTTTATGTCATTTGTAGTTACATAATATTTTTCTCGTTAGCCCTAAACTTCTAGAAATTTAATAGGACCTAGATGAACGACATGTGTCACCACTTGCTATTCTCGAACGTGCCACACACCCACGGCTCCCCCAAGCTCTCCACAAGAGACTTGGGGCAAGTACCACAACATGGGGCACGCACTAATCAGAAGAACGTGCGGTGACCATGTTCTTCTCCCCTCTAGATATAAATAACCCTCACCCGGGGACTCAAGAACAGGTTAAGCACATTGAGAACAACATAGCAGACTCAGAGCAATCATATTTCCCCAGAAACTCTTACCTTCACCTTCATTCGCATTATCCCCAATAGGTGGCTCGCTCGCTCGGAGCTGTTACACATCCTAGCCACACACAGTGACCATAGGTAAATCCTTGGCCTAACAGCTCCCACGGACATCTCTTCTTCGAACTACATGGACTTTGATCCCTTAACAAGGGTACGTAGGCACCTAGGTCGTCACCTAAGGACAAGTCACCCAAGGTTTTGACCCCCTGCTGTCCTTAATTCCCTATATTGATTGTTTGAACAAAAAATGACAATTACATCATTTATTTTTTAAATATTGTCTTTTATTATTATATAATAATTTTATTTTATAATTAAATAATGAATTTTATTTTAAAAATTGTTGGTATTACGGGGTCGACACTCGGCATATGCTCGCATCTCAGATCCTCAGAATCACTCACACCTGCTAGCACAACCATTTTTCCTGCCTATTAACTGCGACCTCCCTCTCACCATTAGGCCTATATAAGGAGCCTTCTATGGTCCTTCATGATCATCACATCTCTTAGCCCCTAGAGGACACATTTGCATACGTTGCCTAATGTCCTTATTTCCAGGCTCCTTACAACCTAGAAGCACCTCGCCCTTGTGAACTACAAGGAATCTGATCTCGTCTTGAGTACATACACTCTCAGGTCTTACCCTAGGTCGAGTTCACTTCTTGCTAGCCTCCATCCTCTCCCAATCTCGACCTTTCTCAGGTCACTGTGATATCAGTGGTGCCCACCGTGGTCTTGCCCACAAAGACCACCTCAGCACACTGACTCAGACAAGACAATGGTTGTCCATACGCGTAGTGGCTTTCAATAGTCATTGCCCAATTCTTACGGAAGTCTAGATAGCCCCGTAGGCATTGCCAGAGACAACAATCACCACCACCCTCTGTGCAAGAATAGCAACCAAAAAGAAGCTAGCAGGAGCAATTCGAAATGGATATCAGGGATGGATTACTGCTTCACCATCCACTACCAATTCTAGAAGGGAGAGAAGCGATTCCTCTAGCCCCACCACATCTGGCACCGAGAAGACGGCCGCACGGAGATACAAGACTTGCAAGAAAAGGTGTATTACTTGCGTCAAGAACTAACCGGTGCAAGACAACAAGACTTCTTGAGCGAAATAGCTCAAGTGGCACGAGAACAGGCAATAAAGCACCTAGCAAATGTAACGGGTACATAGGAAACCTCAAGAATCTACCAAGAAGATCCAAGAAACCAATTCTTGGATAAACAACAACAAGTAAGGGGAATTACCAACAAAACCTCCCTAATAAGCAACCAATACTAGATTACACAACACGAAGGGTCGCAGTATCTATGGTAAGAGAATTCGTTACCTACCATCAGCTCGGCAACCCAAGTCACTATCAGCCTCCGTACGTGATAGGACAACCAATACACAACATTATGGGAGCACCATATGGGCAGATAAATGTGATCGCAACTCTAACTGGTCATCACAGCTAGGATCAAATAAAAGCCTCAGATTGGTAGCACAGGACACTACCCAAGGGTTGAATCTCAGTCGAAGACTCTAGTCAAAGTTCTACAATTGATCACTAGCAACCCTAATTAAACTAAGTATTAAAAGAAATTAAATAAAAGGGTAATTTTAATAAAAGATAAAATATTATAAACCAATAGGTTCCTAAGAGGATGATTGAGACAATCCTAGCCAATCTAAAGATGTCAGGAAAATCTAGTTCTTGTTCTTGTTCTTGTCCTTTATGTTAGTTAAATTACAAAAGTTAACCTAGGCGACCGCTTCGGTTTTAGGTTCAATTCAGATAAACTAACTTCCAACCGGGAAACCATTAATTAATCTAAACCTCACCGCATCAAGATATTTAAGTTATATATTATTTTTGGGTTCTAATTCAATACCGACCAGTCATCTTTGCAACATCCAAATCAACCAAATATCTGAATGATACTTAAAGACTCAAAAAGTTGATAGATGGATTCCACTTGTAGGGGAGAAAGGAAAGGGGTGGAGGCTCTTAAAAAAATCCTATTCTTATCAGCTATAATTTAATTGATTAAATCTATTGAATTTTTAAATGACATAAATATACGCAAATTTTGATATGGTTGTTAAGAAACAATAAATAACCGAAAATCTCCTTTTTTAAATGACATAATTATGTGCAAATCTTGATATTGATGCCCATCCTGACGCCGAGATGGGAATCACCTTATTCTCTCATCGCATACATCTCATAATCGAAATATGCAAAAGCATTAAGAAGTTGGTGACGCCGGAGATGTTAGCACAACTTCTAAACATGTAGTGCCTTTCTGTTGTAGAATTCGTTTTCGAAAACCTCTTCTAAGTTTGAGGTCAAAAAACTTGGTGGTGACTCTGTCACGAGAGGCGGTCGTTACAACCATTTGCGCTAAGGAAGGCCACGGCCCCGCTACGACTATGCAACAACTGCATTCTAGGGTTTCAAAGACGAGTGTTTGAGGCCACTTTTCATAGGGCCGTGGTTGCTCGGCAGCCGTCCCAAGGCCATAGCCCTTTCATGGCCAGAGGTACCAAAGGTTGTCACCAAGATGCAGCTCTCCCACAACCGACGCCTAGCCGATTTTGCTAAGGGCGACAGCCATGTGGCATACTTTGGAAATTTTTTTAATTCCCAATCTGTGCCATTCCATGCCTATAAATAGGCTGCGGATTTCATTTGTTAGAGAGTGAATTCTGGAGAGATTGGCACTGTTTGGAGAGCATTTTGTGAGTTTGAGAGCATTTCTTTCAAAGAGAAGGCCCGAAGTCGGGTTAGCCTTCAAGAGGTTTGCATTTCTAAACCTTTCCTCTTTAATTTTACATGGTTGATTTGATTGTTTAAACACTTTAGTGAAAATTACTATAGTTGTTTTATCACTTTCTTAGATAGGTGCCGGGGAACCCCTATGTTCCTTCAGCACACTTCATGAACATTGCCTAGACCATTCATGTCTGACGAGCGTCACACATACACACATGTTTGACTGCATGGTAGATATGTGAAACTCGGTATTTTAATCCCCAACTTCGATGATGGTTCTTAGAAGAAGGGAGGTCATCATTGAAAAAAAAAACTTAAAGGAAAATTGTGCAAGGGAAGTATTTAAAATAAATAATAATAAATAAACAAGTAAATAAATAAAACTTATGTGTATATATTTAAATAAATGAACTTAATTAAGAATTGATGGGATAAAATGAAATTGATAGATTTGTGACATTGAGGTTGGATATTTTGACTAAAGAATGTAAAAATAATTTTATTAGAATGAAATAATATTTTTGGGGGCAATGTTATGATTTTAATAGCTTTAAAGTTGATAAATTGAGAAATTAAAATAAATATGAAAATTAGGTAAACAAATTATAATTTAGTTAAAAGTGATCATATGAATTATTGTGAGCTTATAGTTTCAATTTGGGAATTTTTGGAGATTAAAATTTTACTCGGTAGAAAATTCTTATCTGAAGAAGCCTCATTCTCAGATATTTTGTTAGGCTTATAATTAGCCAAAATTTTCAAAACTTTCCTATTCTTACCCACAATTAAATCTAGATAAGAAAATCTCACAAAAATTCATTTTTTCCATACTCCAGAAGTTGCCAAATTTCCAAACTACCCTTAAATTCCCAACCCAATGTATGAAACAATCATTTTTCACTTCCAAGAGCTCTCAACGCCATTTCCTTTATCTTTTTATTCCCTTCTTCATTTCTCTCTTAGGGCAAGAGGAAAACCACAAAGATTTTTCATTTCCATCAGTTGAGTGAAACATTTAGACTCTTGGGTTTAAGGCCCCATGGACGGGTCATGACCAAGGAGATAAGCCTTATAGCAAATGATAGAAAAAGTGTTTTGTGGGGACCAAGGTGGTCAACAGAATCAATTAAGTTAGGATAAAGGAAATTACCACTATTTGTGTTGTCGATGGACGTACATAGAGGTTTGTACGTAGAGGATTAAAATGGGAGGAAGTTGAACTATAGGTACATGGAGTTGGTAAAAACTTTTGGAGGGTGTAAGTCGAAGGGCATGCCAACGCGATGCTACCACTAGGGAGGTTGGGACCTAACTAGTGGTACACTCATTAGGGAGGTATTCAACTCTGGGGCGTATACCGTGTTTAGATGACTTGAGAGGTTCAATCATGGGAGTGAATCTCGCTTGATTGAAGGGGTTAAGTTGCATGTGCCCGGGAGTTTAATATTAGAGTTATCAAAATCTTATGTTTCAAGGCGAAACTTATGATCTAAGCAAGTTAAGGACTTGGGAGACAAAGCGGGAGAAAATTTGAATTTTTTGACATTTTTAGGGTGGGTCACGATCCATAAACATGGGGGTCGCGACCCCTTCCTTCCGAAGCCTTTTTCTTGCCTTTCCAGTGTCCGATTTGTGGAAATTTTATGTTCAGTCTCAAGGATTTTTCGTCCTTTACAGAATAGAACAAGTTTCAGGCCTATTGGACTTAAGATGAAATCTTCGTGATCAAATCTTTGATGACTACCAGATTTTAATTTTAAAAGACCTTCCTCCCTCATCCAAACCTTTTCCCAGACCCATTTCTCTTCCACCCAATACCCTATTCGCACAAATCTTATGTCCGTTTTCAAGGATTTTTCGTCCTCTACGTAACAGAACAAGTTTCAAATCCAAAAGACTTTAGATGAAATTGCAGTGATTGAATCTTCGTCTACTGCCAAAAAGATGCCCTATTTGTCTTAAAAACCTAATAAGATTAACTATGAACAAACACAAGCAAAACCTAGAGAAAATCTAGCACGCACCCAACAATGCTACGAATCTCCTTCTTGTAAATCGTAATTCAGGATGTCGTAGACAATATTACGGCGAGGCTCGTGAGTTCCCAAAAGTTATGTGTGTCAGATTTCAAAACACTCAACGGCGAAAATTGATCCCTATAGAAAAATTATGGGTGCCAGATCCTGAAACACTCATCGGCAGAATCTAATCCCTATGGAAAATGGTGGGTGTCGGATCCCGAAACACTCATCGACGGAATCTGATCCCTATGGAAAATGGTGGGTGTCAAATCTCGAAACAATCATCGGTGGAATCTGATCCATATGGAAAATTGTGGGTGTTAGATCCCAAAACACTCATCGGCGGAATCTGATCCCCATGGAAAATGGTGGGTGTCAGATTCTGAAACACTCATCAGCGAAATCTGATCTCTATGGAAAATGGTGGGTGTCAGATCCTGAAACACTCATCGGCAAAATCTGATCCTTTGGAAAAAGACTTATGGGCGTCAGATCCCGATACAGTCATCGGCGAAATCTTATCCCCATGGAAGAAGAATCATGGGCGTCATATCCTGAAACACTCATCGGCGAAATCTAATCCCTATGGAGAATGGTGGGTGTCAGATCCCAAAACAGTCATCGGCAGAATCTGATCCCCATGGAAAATGGTGGGTGTCAAATCCCGAAACACTCATCGGCGGAATTTGATCCCCATGAAAAATGGTGGGTGTCAGATCCTGAAACACTCATCGGCGGAATCTGATCCCTATGGAAGAAGAATTATGGGCGTCAGATCCTGAAACACTCATCAGCGGAATCTGATCCCTATGGAAGAAGAATTATGGGCGTCAGATCCCGAAACACTCATCGGCGGAATATGATCCCTATTGAAGATGGTGGGTGTCAGATCCCGAAACACTCATCGGCGAAATCTGATCTCCATGGAAAATGGTGGGTGTCAGATCCCGAAACACTCATCGACGGAATCTGATCCTGTTCAAAAATTATGGGTGTTAAATCTTCGAAGCACTCAAGGGTCATCCATGAGCACCGAAGATCGATCACCACGAAGATCAGTAGTCTCCAAAAATTATGAGTATCGAGTTTTCAGTGACCTTCTATGGGTACTGAAGAACTTTTCCCCCTGGAGATCTAAGAGTCCTAAAAAATTATGAATAACCAGTTTTCGAAATACTCATCGGCGAAAACTGATTACCAAGGGGTTCTAGCCAAGCAAGAGTCCCTAGAAATCATCAAGTGTTTGAAACACTCATCAGTGAAAACTGATGATCCATGAGATCTCGGCAGGCAAGAGTCCCCAAAAATTATGAACTTCAAGTTTCCGAAACACTCATCGGCGAAAACTGATTACTAAGGAGCTCTTGGCAGGCAAGATATAATATCCGAGATATTAATTATTATTATTATTATTAATTTATTTTTCTTTGGGAAAGAAAAATAAATTAAATTAAAAAGTTAAAGAGTTAAAAAATAAAATGGAGAAGGGAAAGAAATGGGATTTTTGAAATTTATTTTAGGACTTAAAAAAAGAAAGTGGGATTAAAAAGAAAGGAAGGAATTAGGATATAATAACTAAATACATAATATATATTTTTTATTTATTTATTAACACTAATTTAAACCCCCTTCCAGCCAACACACACACACCAAAACGCAAGACAATATATATATATATATATATATATATATATATATATATATATATATATAATAGTAAATTATATATGGGGTCCAACCGTGACCCCCATTCACAGAACATAATAAAATAATAATAATAATAATATAGGATACTAAAATATATATGGGGGGCCTCGTGACCCCCCTTTCACAAACACACGCACACACGTTAAAAAAATAGAAGGCAGAAGCAGACGTACGAGAGAGAGGGGGAAACAGACCACGCGATCAAACCGAGAAGGAGGAGGAGCAAGCCACGGCGGAACCGGCCGGAAAACTTGCACCGGCGCTGGAGAAGGTGACCGGACCTTGTCTTTCATCCCCACTGAGCGTTCTACCCGATTGAATCAAGGTAATATTCAAGGGGGACAGAGAGTACAAGGGGGTGGAAATGTCGGTAAAACAATACCCCAGTGTGCGACTTGCGGCAGGTATCATTTTGGAATATGTCGGAGACTGACAGGTGGGTGTTACAACTGCGGCCAGATGAGCCACATGGCTAGAGAGTGTCCAAAGAGAAAAGAGGGTACAAGTGTGAGAAGTAATCCGACGCCGAGGGGTGCACCTATTTCAGCCCCACTAGTAAGAACCGTACCACCACAGACAGCAAGTACAGGTACAGGTAGAGGCCGTGGTGCAGGATCTAGTGGTAGAGGGCCAGGGGTAGTAGGTGGAGGACAAGCGCGGGTGTTTGCACTTTCTCAGCATGACGCTCATGCATCTAATGCGGTTGTGACAGGTACCCTTATTGTTTGCTCTCTTGAAGCATGAGTTTTGTTTGATTCTAGCTCCACTCATTCCTATGTGTCACATGCATTTGCTTCTAAATTCAAGAAAAGTCCATCTAGAATGAAAGAAATAGTACTAGTCTCTACTCCAATGGGAAAATCGGTACAAGTAGAGTATGTGCACAAGTCTTGCATTGTGGAGGTCGATGGTCATGAGACTGTGGTAGACCTTCGATTGTTGTGTATGGTTGATCTTGATGTGATCCTCGAAATGGATTGGTTGTCGTCTTGCCATGAGATTGTGGATTGTAGGGCTAAATGTTTGAAATTTAATATGCCAAATGAGGAACCTTTTGTGATACGGGGTGACGGAGCTGCACTGTATCCAAACTTGATCTCGGCTTTGAAGGCATCCAAGTTACTTGCAAAGGGATGTAAGGGGTACTTGGCTTTGGTCAAGCATACCATGAAAGCAGTACTTTCACCGACTCAAGTACCGGTAGTACGAGAGTTCTTGGATGTGTTTCCAGAAGAATTGCCGGGGTTGCCGCCCGATCGTGAGATTGAATTTGCAATTGAGCTGCAACCTGGCACCCAACCTATCTCCACACCACCTTACCGGATGGCTCCGAAAGAGTTGAAGGAGTTACATACACAATTGCAAGAATTGCTTGACAAGGGTTTTATAAGATCCAGTTTCTCTCCTTGGGGTGCACCGGTCCTTTTTGTAAAGAAGAAGGATGGCTCTTTGCGGTTGTGTATTGATTACCGAAAGTTAAACAAGGTAACGATCTGCAATCAATACCCACTGCCGAGGATAGATGACATATTTGATCAGTTGAAGGGTGCGAAGCGGTTTTCCAAGATTGATTTGCGATCTGGGTACCATCAATTGAAGATTTGGGAATCAGACATACCTAAGACCGCATTCCGAACCCGATATGGACATTACGAGTTCTTAGTGATGTCTTTCGGATTAAGCAATGCTCCTGTAGCGTTCATAGACATGATGAACAAGGTCTTTAAACCATTCCTGGACCGATTTGTCATTGTCTTCATGATGACATCTTGGTATATTCAAAGAATTCTGAAGAACATGCAGAACACTTGAGATTAGCATTGCAGAAGTTGAGAGAGGCGAAACTATATGCCAAGTTCTTCAAGTGTGAAGTCTGGCTTGACAGAGTTGCCTTTTTGGGTCACGTGGTATCATCAGAGGGAATCCACGTTGATCCAAGTAAGGTTGAAGCGGTGAAGAATTGGTCACAGCCTACCTCAGTTACTGAAATTTGCAGTTTCTTGGGCTTGGTCGGATACTATAGAAGATTTGTGCAGGACATCTCTAAGGTTGCTGCGCCTATGACTAAGTTAACACAGAAGGGGGTGAAGTTCATATGGGATGATAAGTGCGAGCAGAGTTTTCAGAAGCTAAAAGATAGCCTCACTACCGCTCCGGTGCTGGCATTACCTGAAGGCACAGGAGGGTATATGGTATATTGTGATGCGTCGAGGATCGGGTTAGGGTGTGTATTGATGCAGCACGGCAAGGTGATTGCGTATGCATAACGAAAATTGAGGAAACATGAGAAGAATTACCCGACTCATGACCTCGAGATGGTTGCGGTAGTATTCGCTTTGAAAATATGGAGACACTACCTGTATGGGGAGACATGTGAAATTTATACAGACCACAAAAGCCTCAAATACATTTTCGAGCAGAAAGACTTGAACTTGAGACAACGTCGATGGTTAGAGTTGTTGAAGGACTACGACTGCACGATCTTGTATCATCCAGGGAAGGCTAATGTGGTAGCCGATGCTCCGAGCCGGAAATCCATGGGCAGTCTTGCTCATATAAGTGAAGAAAGGAGACCGTTGGTTAGAGAATTGCACGAGCTAGAACAAATGGGAAATCAGTTTGAGATTGGGAATCCTAACTTACTTCTAGCTCATTTGCAAGCTAAGTCCTCTCTGGTAGAAGAGGTGAAGGCTAGACAGGATGAAGATACCGACCTCAAGCAAATCAGGGATACTGTAATTAAAGAGAAGGGGGACGACGTCTGATTCTCTATTGATGATTCTGGAGTACTACGGTTGGAAGGACGGTTGTGTGTCCCTATGGTTGATAACTTGAAGGAAAGAATCCTTGAAGAAGCACACCGGACAGCTTATACAATCCATCCAGGAGCTAATAAAATGTATCAGGACATGAAACAGCTATATTGGTGGAATGGCATGAAGAAGGATGTTGCAAACTATGTAGCCAGATGTTTAGTGTGTCAGCAAGTCAAGGCTGAACACCAGAATGCCGCCGGAACATTACAACATATAGAAATACCTGAGTGGAAATGGGAGAGGATAACTATGGAGTTTGTAACTGGGTTTCCAAGATCACAACGTGGATTTGATTCGGTTTGGGTGATTGTGGATCGCATGACTAAGTCCGCGCACTTTCTGCCAATTAAGACCACTTACGGAGTGAGTCAATATGCACAAATTTATTTATCAGAAATCGTTAGATTGCACGGTGTGCCAGTGTCCATAATATCTAATAGAGGGCCACAGTTCACTTCCAGGTTTTGGAAGTCATTGCAGGAAGTGTTGGGAACTAGAGTTGATTTGAGTACTGCATTCCACCCACAGACCGACGGGCAATCAGAAAGAACCATTAGGATCATTGAAGACATGCTTCAGGCATGTATTATGGATTTCAGTGGAAGTTGGGAAAGGTATTTACCTTTGGCTGAGTTTGCTTACAATAACAGTTATCAAGCGAGTATCCAAATGGCAACTTCCGAGGCTCTGTACGGTCGTAGGTGCAGATCCCCGATTGGGTGGTTCGAGGTCGGAGAGGCTAGTCTAATCGGCCCAGAATTGTTACAAGATGCCTTGCAGAAGGTGAAGTGCATAAGGGAAAGATTGTTAACGGCTCATAGTAGGCAGAAATCCTATGCAGGCAATCGGAGAAGAGAACTTGAGTTTGCCATTGGTGAACAGGTGTTCTTGAAAATATCACCGATGAGAGGCGTGATGCGGTTCGGTAAGAAGGGGAAGCTGAGTCCTCGGTATATCAGACTGTTTGAAATCCTAGAATGAGTTGAGAATGTGGTGTATCAGTTGGAATTGCCTACGGAATTGGAGTGAGTACATCTTGTCTTTCATGTATCAATGCTTCGGAAATATCTTCCCGATCCCTCGCACGTAATCCAATCGCAAGACGTGCAACTAACCGAAAACCTGACATAGGAAGAGAAGCCAGTGGAAATCTTAGGACTTAAAAGAAAGTGGGATTAAAAAGAAAGGAAGGAATTAGGATATAATAACTAAATACATAATATATTTATTTATTTATTAACACTAATTTAAACCACCTTCCAACCAACACACACACACCAAAACGCAAGACACAAATATATATATATATATATATATATATATATATATATAATAGTAAATTATATACGGGGGCCAACCGTGACCCGCATTCACAAAACATAATAAATAATAATAATAATAATATAGGATACTGAAATATATATGGGGGGCCTCGTGACCCCCCTTTCACAAACACACACACACACACGTTAAAAAAATAGAAGGCAGAAGTAGACGCACGAGAGAGAGGGGGAAACGGACCACGCGAGCAAACCGAGAAGGAGGAGGAGCAAGCCATGGTGGAACCGACCGGAAAACGTGCGCCGGCGCCGGAGAAGGTGACCGGACCTTGTCTTTCATCCCCACCAAGCTTTCTACCCGATTGAATCAAGGTGAGAAAGCCCCAAACTCCCAAAACCTCAATTTCTCCAATTTTGGGTATTTTAGAAATTCTTCAAATACTTCCAATCGGGGCATTCCGGGGCTAAATTTGAGCTTATTGGGTGTTATTGAAAGCTTGGTAAGGTCCAAAATCGAAGTGAAACCATAGGATTTGACCGGGTATGGAAATTAGGAAAATTGGGTTAGGAAATTACTCTAAAATTCGAAATTTATAGTTTGATGCATGTTTAGGCTTGGATTGGAGTAGTATAAGTGTTGTAATTGCTGGAAATAGTCAAGGGAATAAAGCCCGAGTATTTACCGTCTCAACCGGAACCCAATCCGGTGAAAAAGAGGCGATATACTAAGCCACCGTACAGTAAGGAGTTGTGCGGCGGGTTGGACACCTTGGTCTAGCCCGTGGTGGACACCTAAGACCCGCTAAATTGGTTCCAAGGCTCTAATTATACCCAATTATATTTTTATATATAATTAAAGAGGTAATAATTAAGCTTTTACTCGGCGAATAAGGGAGACGGTGGAATGAGTAAGCTAAAGCCTCTTTTGAGCCGTGAATTTAATTCTTTTATTAGTTAAATACCCATATGAACACATGAAGGGAAATTTAGACAAGTGGAAATCTCTAACCTAAGAAATTAGAGGTTCTAAATGGCTCGAAAGTGTGAAAGTCGAATATGAGGCATTCTGGACTTTCAGAAAGAGCAAATAAGATGACGTAACGAACTAAATAATTAGTTCTTGGAAAATAGCTAGAGGGTGCATAAGCATTAGCATTGACACATGCATGGTAGATGCTTAGTTACGCGTTCTAAATTTCTTAAATATAATGTGTATAGGGCACCATAGAGTGATTGGAGCTTCAGGCACTCCGAGGACTGATCAGGAGGGCCAACGAGGTGAGGGGCTCTCCCCTCCTTGCCCCACAGGGTTGGATGACTACGTGGAAATGTGGTTTGCTCTATTTTGTGCAAGTTGATATATGAAATATGTCTATCTGCATGTATTCATGTTACGCGTATATGATTAGTGGGTAACCAGTGGACGTGCAAACTATTTATATGTTTATATGTTCATTCTCAAGTGAATATGCGATATTGTGGCTCACCGAGCCTTATATGATACCGTGGGTAGGATTGAGTCGGAATTTCACATGTGAGCCTTTATTAATATTAGAAACCCATTTAAATTGATCATCGTGCAAAAGTTTTGACCGTATGGTACATTGACGAAAATGAACCTAGGTTGTTAAATGTGAGTGAGAGTGTTGCATAATTGAAAAAGGGGAAAACTAAACTTAATTAATAAACACGTATGATACTCAGTTAGTTACAAATAGGGTGTCTCTCAAGGTTAAATATGTTAGTTGAGTTGTTAGTTTGTCCGGGTAGATCGAGTCGGTCATCCTGATCGGATAGATAGGATTATGACGTCAGTAAGTATGCCACATAGTGGCCATTACCTTGGTTCAACTGGGGTCAGACAAGTTGCCGGCTATTACTCTAAGCGTGCCTTGGAGTCAGAAAGTTCCTGGTGTGATCAACTAGGTTCGTACATGAAATTGCCTTCGGGCCAGTATTTCTCTTAGCGTAAAGCGGAAGACAGAAAGTGAGTGCCTACGTGCACAAGTAAATGTTAACTATGGAACCATATGTTATATGTTTATGATTAATTTACACGCAGATTAATAAATATGTTAGAAGCATGAAATATGATTTTAAATTGTGAATATGATTTACTGATTGCCTGATCATGTTAAAGATCATAATACGAATTCGTTTCATGTGCATGTGGTTGTGGTTGCTCCCTTCCCACAGCTGTAGTGGTACCCGCTGCTACGCCAGGGATGGGGGAGCTCCTCACTGAGTCTTTTCGACTCATCCCCCTGTTTACATGTTTCAGATACATGTGGTTCAGGCGTCGGGAACGCGTCCACTTCTTCTTAGGGACGCGGGCAACTCTGAAGACCGCACGCATAGTCCACGTGGGTAGCGTATTTTGGTTTACGTAAATAAATCAGGATGTATATGTATATATGACTCCTTTTTGGATGTAGCTTTTGTACATATACAACTGTTGTATATATATGTCAAACTCTAGTATTGTCGGCTTCATACAGATTAAAGTTAGGTCTTGGTATTGAGACTTTAGGCTATGATATAACATATATCATGTATATATATATGACTTCCGCATGCGACTAGGATAGATCACACGCCTTGAGGGGTGTGATCAATATGTAAATTATATATATATGTGTGACTGAATACCTGATTGTATGAAAATATGGCTTCCGCATGTGAATAGGATAGATCACACGCATTGAGGCGTGTGGTCAATATGTAAACTATATGCAAGCGTGTGATTGAATATATGTATGATTGTAGATAGGATTTCTGCATGTGAATAGGATAGATCACCCGCTCTGAAGCGCGTGATCAATATGTATACTATATGTACGTGTGAGTGATTATGTGTATATGTATAGACTGAAGCGGCGTTGAGCGAGCCGTGGATTGCACGCTACTTAGGTCACTGGATATGGATGACCATAAATATTATATATTGTTTGTATTAGAAATGGGTAGTTATGCACATATAAAAATGTCAATCAGGGATTAGAGGCTTGCGGGATAGGAGAAATCCTACCTCCCGTGCCGGTCACGGACGTCCGATAGGGAGTCGTGACACAAGAGTCCCCGAAAATTGTGAACTTCAAGTTTTCGAAATACTCATCGGTGAAAACTGAATACCAAGGAGCTCTTGGCAGGCAAGAGTCCCCAAAAATTGTGAACATCAAGTTTTTGAAACACTCATCGGCGAAAACGGATGACCAAAGAGATCTTGACTGGCAGGAGTCCCAAAAAATTATGAATATCAAGTTTTCGAAACACTCATCAGCGACAACTGATGAGCAAGGAGATCTTGAAAGGCAAGAGTCCCCAAAAATTATGAACATCAAGTTTTCGAAACACTCATCGGGGAAAACTGATGACCAAGGAGATCTTGACAGGCAAGATTCCCCAAAAACTATGAATATCAAGTTTTCGAAACACTCATCGCCGAAAAATGATTGTCAAGGAGATCTTGACAGGCAAGAGTCTAAAAAAGGTCGTGGGTGTTAGATTCCGAAACACTCATTGTCGAAAACTGATTACCACGAGGATCTAAGTTCAAGTGACCTAAAAGATTCTCCTACTTCGCAACTTGCTTGGAATTCGTAGGTTATTTAAAAGATTTTCCCTGCTTCCCAGCTTGCCTGGACTAAGCAGGTGATAAAAGGATTTTCCTGCTATTCCAACTTATGTGGGTTTAGCAGGTTCAAAAGACTTATGCAAACAAGTTTTTTCGACTGTCCTAACTTACTTGGGTTTAGCAGGTCTAAAAGTATGTCAAATATGTCTTGCCTACTTCTCCCACTTGCTTGGATTTAACAGGTCTTAAAAATCATGGAAAACATGTATTTCCTGCTTTTCCAACTTGCTTGGGTTTAGTAGGTCTAAAAATATGTCAAATATGTTTTGTCTGCTTCTCAAACTTGCTTGAGTTTAGCAAGTAATGAAAGGATTTATGCAAAACACACATTTCTCGCTTCTCCAACTTGCTTGGGTTTAGCGGGTCTTAGAAAATATGCCAAATATGTTTTGTCTACTTCTCCAACTTGCTTGGGTTTAGTAGGTAATGAAAGGATTTTCCTGCTGCTCCAACTTGCTTGGGTTTAGCATATTCAAAAGACTTATGCAAAGCATGTTTTTCCTGCTTTTCCAACTTGCTCAGGTTTAGCAGGTAACAAAAAGATTTATGAATATGTGGATCATGCAAATGCTTATGCGAATACCATATGACTATAAGTGCAACAATCATGTCAAATGGAAACATGAATGTAAAAATCGCGGGTACTATGTGATCATCGCACAATAATCACTTGATGACTTATGAAAGTATCATGCAAATGTCTTGTAAATGGATGCACGTGCTAATGCAGCAACAATACTAATAAATCAATCAACTTACATGTGAAGATAATATCTAGTCTAATAAGTTAAGGATACACATGCAAAGATGATGAACATATGTAGACATAGTGATATCATGAGTAGATAAGAGACATGCATACAAACATGGTCCAAAACATGACTTTATTTATTTTTATTTGATTTTTTTATTTATATGAGGCTTAAAAGGGAAAATGGAAACAACATTTAAGGATTTTTGGACACCGGATCCCAACATTAGATGTAGAGGGAATGATTCCCCGGTCTGCAAATAGAGGAGTTAAGAGAGAACTTGGGACATCATAATCCCAAGATAAGCAGGGAGAGGTATGTTTTGGGATACTTCGATCCCAATACCAAAAACAAGATGATTCCCTTGTCAATGTGCGGGGATTAAGAGTGCATTGAAGAGAAGGGGATTCCCTGGTCAAGAGATTGAGACATGATGATTGTCTATAAAAATTATTGTCCTAATAATAAGGAAAGCAAAGATGAACGAAGGTAAACATCATTCGATCACATCTTAATTCTTAAAAATCACATGACGAGGACTAAAGATGCTTCAGCTTCGAACAAGCCGTCAAAAGCCGAGTAAGAAAAGCTCATATCTTATTTAGAAATTCATCTTGATTATGAGTATAGAATATTGATCAAGCACTTCCTCTTTCTTCAATATTGACTTGGTTTTGGCCATTAAAGATCAAGTAAAGAAGTAAATCAATACTTTGGTTTCAATTAGCGGGGACCCAATGAAAAAATAGCATTGTCGAAGTGACTTGTTCCCGATTCTCAAAATCATGCATCGTTTCTCCCTCATGTTTTAATTTTCAAAAAATTTACATGTAGATGTGATGTACAAACTCAATCCATGTTAGAACGAGATCACCAAACAGTTTAAAATGCCTTGCCTAAAATGATAGTCCAATAAAGAAAGGTTTATCAAATTTATCTTGGGACTAATGTAAAATGTCTATATGATACACATGTAGAAAAGGAGAAATCCATTAGAAGAATGAACCTCAAGTCGTCCTAAGTGATAACATTGACCACCTGATTGATAATAACAAGATAACATAAATATGCATATAGAATCTCCAAAGAATGACCACAAGGGATGAAAGTGGGACTTTCCTGGGCTATGGATTTTTTACTACAATTGATGATTAGGGTTTACTTGGGAGAAAAGGGATTTTTCTTTTTCCTTTTTTTTTGAAAAAGTGGGTAAGAGGCCTGAGGGACAGAGAGTTTCTCCAGCTTTATTTAAGGATAAAATTTGGATAGGGATCAAGGGATTCATGATCTCGGCTTGATATTTCTCAGGGGGAAGTTTATTCCTTGAGTGCTAAGATTGACATGTTTCTCATTTTATTTTATTTAGCCCTACACAAAATATTTGAATTTGCTATACCTCAATGAGGACTTTATAAGCATATAGCATGGTCAAATGGGTGCCAAATGTGGGCTTATGAAAGGGAAAAAAACCCAAAAATTATTGTGGGAACATAATGAAAATTCTTTAAATTGAAATTGCTCTAACCCGGGAGCTTTGCACTTGAGAGCTAACAAGGTCTTTGAACAAACTGAGCAACCAACTAGCAAATACAACCGACCAAAGAACAAGTACTTCTCTCACTTGCCATTGTTGGATTATTTTCACTTAAATCTATTCTCCTAGCCGATTACCACAAGCTTGTAATTAATCTATATCTCAACTACAGATGTATTAATGTAATAGATCAAGAGGTCTTTAAAAGCTTGTAATGATGGAGGAATGACTAATGTGGAAAAAGTATTTTTTTTAAATTGAAATTAGCAATTATCAAGCATGAAATAATAGTTTCTTGAATGAGCACGATAAATTTGACCTAAAAACGGAAGATGCTAACCAAGCGATCATTCTCTATCAACCAAAAGAGTTTTGCCTTATATCTTCTCTCTTTTTTTTTCTCTTGTGCACTTTTTTTTCTTTCTTTTTTTCCTCTTTTTCATTAATAATGATTTTATTCTTTCTTTTCTTTTCTTTTTCTTAAGCCCTTTCTTGGCTTACTTGAATCGCTAGGCAAATTCAACCCACGAGAATGAGTGGTCAGATAATATATGCAATAGGTCAAAATGCAATACTCATCCAAGAATCACATGATGAAGTGTCTTGAATTGCTAATAAAAGGCTAAAAATGGGTGGCAAATGGAAATATAAATGGGGTTTGTGTTTTGGAAAAAGGGAGAATGAAATGAATGCCTCAATCCTTTCTATCAAACTAATGCATGTAAAGCTTCAATTAAGATTAAAAACAAGTTCTAGAACCAGCATGAGCAGACAGATTACACTCGATGATGATCAATGAAAAGAAATTAGTATTTGACTCAAATAACTTCCCATAAGGTTTGACTCTTACTTTGGTGACTTGCAAAGCCAATTGGATACTAAACTTGCCTAAGAAACAAAGCTCTTTATCATGGATTGAATTTATATCGTGAGATATCCTTATTATTCTCTAGGGTTTACTTTAATGTCGAGTAAATTTTTAGAAACATACGCATGAAGGCTTAAAGTGGCTGACAATGGATGATAGTGTTTGGATAAATGGAATGAAAATGTTCCTCTCTCTTCTTTTTTTTCAATTGATTCCTTGAAATAGACAAAGTCAAAAGAATACCCATTCCAGGTGAATATTGACTAGGTTTAGATTTTGAAAACTCTAATCCTGGGCCCAATTGGGGGTGACTAAAGGTGATCTTCATTGTGTTTGGGCAAAACCAAGAAACGCCTCATATCCTTGATATAGCCAACTCATTTGTTTTTATTAAGGCTTGTTTCCTTACTTTTTTTTTTCTTTTCCTTTTTCTCTTCTTTTTTATATTTCGGAAGACATGGTTAAGTCTGAGGTATGCAGGGCGAGTGGCTATTCCCAAGAGACTCATGACTATGGATATGTGCGGTATCTTCTTTTAACAATCAAGTTAATTGCCAATGTTGTATCAAATTAGATGAGAATTTCGAACATTCGAATGCCCGAGGAATACATGAATAAGAATGAGAGAAAAACTAGAATGAAGAACATGATGGTTACTGATGGAAAAGACATTTTACTTTATTCCCAAAACAAGTGTGACGAAGTTCATTCGAAAAAGATATTAAGGCATTTCAAACTATTTCATGTCATCCACTCTAACATTTTCTAATCAAGCTTGTCTCATTTTACCCTCTTCGTGTATCTACCCTCAAACTCAGGAGTTGCGGTATTTTTCTAGCACCTCTCTTTTTGATCTTGTTATTCCCCATTAATATCTTAACCTTGGCTTGAAAGATGCTACATGTATCAATCGAATGACCAGACGAATTTGCGCGGCACTCTCATGAAAGTTCTGGCCTATACCATATGGGGTACAGAGGTGTTAATGGAACCATGAGTCTTGGGTTTATGATCCCTTGATCCGATAACTGTCTAAATAATTTCGGTTGAGACATTTCCAGAATCCGGATATGATAATCTCCCAGTGCATGCACTAAGGATTTTAAAACAAACGAGATTCTAAAATGACGCCTCTTCTACATAGGCATTGAGTTAGAAGGATAACAGTTTCCCAGTGCAAGCACTGGAGTTTGTGATGGACACAAAGGTACTATGTGGAATCACGGTTACTACACCATAGATTGGACATGATCTAAAATGGTAGTCCCCAAAGTATGCAGTGGGGTTAGTGACATATAAGCTAAAATGATGATTCCCCAGTGCAGGCACTAGGCCTCATGGTAGCCATGGGATAAAGATGATGGTTCCCCAATGCGGACATTGGAGTTTTAGAGAAACACAAGATGATGACTCCCTATATAGGGATTCGAAGCACGATCTAAGGTGATGATTTCCTTATGGGGATATCAAGATTCTAGACAAGTATAATTGCTAGGGAAAGACATGGTTTGAGAATCGTGATTCCCTAATGCAGACACTAGGATTTTAAGGCAAACACGAGTTTGAAATGATGGTTCCACAATGAGGGGCCAAGATAATAATTCTCCGGTATAAGCATTGAGGACTAGACACGTATTGAGAGGACATCCCCCAGTGTGGGCACTGGGGTTTAAGATATGACTTATTTGGTGATTCCCCAATGCAGGCATCGAGGTTCAAAACATATACAAGATTAGGAGGGCGATTTCTCAGTGCAGACATTGGGTTTAAGGCAAGAATGGTTGTTCTAAAGCGATGACCCTCTCTATACTGGGAATTTAAAACGAGAGTTCCTCAGTGTAAGCATTGGGCTTTAAGGCACAAATGAATCTGGAAGGGTGATCAATTAGTTACCGTTTAGCTTCAACAACCAAACTTGTTCTTGAGGTCAAACAATTATCGGATGCCATCCCAATACAATTATAACTATGAATGCAATGCAAACATGCGAAAAATAAAAGAAAAGAAACAAGTCAATGAGAGAAATGGCTTCACCACAAATACCATGTTGAGTTCTTTGGAAAATAATGCAATAAAGGATCCTCATAGGTATCTTGATGAAGATTTCTTTCAAAAAAGAAGTGGTTACATTTACAATTATTTTGAAGATCATTCTCTGGATGCCTTGTCGTCTCTTTGATAGTCAAAGGATTCTATAAGAGATCAAGATTGGAGTGTAAAGAAAAGGCTCGTTACACACGCATTGGATTTCTCTGGCTTTTAGTCAAATGTTGCGACTGGCAAATGGGATTCTTAACAGAAACGGAGATTCCTCAAAGTATGAAAATTCATTATTAGTATGAAAAATAATATTTCCTTCACGTTAAACGTCTCAATTACCAGTCGCAACCTTGACTTTAGCTCACATGAAGTTTGCTAGTACAAGGCCAAAAGATTGACACCATGTGTCTAAATAATTGTAAATATAGCCACTATTTACCAACTATGTAGGTAAATGAACAAATGTTAATACAATCCTATGGCATAGGAATTAGAAAAGAAAAACAATGGTGGTTTACATTAGAAACAAATGTGTGTTAAAGGAAAGGAAGAAAAATTAATTCTTTTTTTTATATATACAATGCAAAGGAATTTATGAGGAAAAGGAAAAAAATGATGGTTTGCATTAGAAACAAATGTGTGGTAAAATGAAAGGAAGAAAAATGAATTTATTTATTTTATACATACAATGCAAAAGAATTTATGAGGAAAAGGAAAAAAAAATTTATATAACGCAAAGAAAATCTTTTTTTATTTTTATATACAATGGAAAGAAAAATATTTTTTATATGTATACAAAGGAAAGGAAAAAGTGGTTTCTTTTTCTTTTATTCACAATCCAAAAGACAATTTAATATAGAATGCAAAGAAAATTATAATAAAAATATATTTTTTTATTTTTTATTTTTTATATATACAATGCAAAGAAATTTTATATATATATATATGCAATGCAAAGGATTTTATATATATATATATATATATATATATATATATATATATATGATGCAAAGAAAAAGTGATTTTCTTTTTATTTTAAAAAAGAAAATTTATATGCAATGCAAAAGAAATTATAAAATAAATTTTTTTTATTGTACAATGCAAAGGATGTTATGAGGAAAAGAAAAAAAATTATATAATGCAAAGAAAAATTTATTTATATATACAATGCAAAGAAAATTTTTTTATATATACAAAACAAAGGGAAAAGTAGTTTCTTTTTCTTTTATTGATCAATTCAAAAGAAAATTTTGCAAATTAAATTTTAAGAAAAATGAAATTTTTTTATTTTTTATATATAAAATAGAAAGGATTTCCCCTTTTTTTTTATATAATGCAATGGAAAAGTGGTTTCCTATTCTTTTATTCATAAATCAAAATAGAATTTTATATGCAATGCAAATGAAATTACAGAAAATAAATACAATGCAAGGAAATTTTTTTCTATATATACAAAGAAAAGGAATTTTTTTTATTCATAATTCAAAAGAAAATGATAAATGCAATGTAAACAAAATTATATAAAAAATGTTTTTTACAAGAAAAAGGAAATTTTTTTTAATGCAATGTAAAGAAATTTTATATATATAATGCAAAGAAAAAGGGAATTATTTTTCTTTTATTCACAATTCAAAAGAAAATTTTATATACAATGCAAAGAAAATTATAAAAAAATTGAAATTCTTAATTTTTTTATTTTTTATATATACAATGCAAAGGATTTTTTTTATATATATATACAATGTAAAGGAAAAGTGATTTCATTTTCTTTTATTCAAAAGAGAATTTTATATGGAATGGAAATTAAATTATAAGGAGGAATTTTTTATATATAATGCAATGGAAAAGTGGTTTCCTATTCTTTGATTCACAGATCAAAATAAAATTTTATATGCAATGCAAATGAAATTACAGAAAATAAATAATTTTTTTATAAATACAATGCAAGGAAAATTTTTATATATATACAAAGAAAAGGAAAATTGTTTTTTTATTCATAGTTCAAAAGAAAATGATAAATGCAATGCAAAAAAAACATTATATAAAAAGTTTTTTTCAAGAAAAAGGAATTTGTTTTTTAATGCAATGTAAAGAAATTTTATATATATAATGCAAAGAAAAAGGGAATTATTTTTCTTTTATTCACAATTCAAAAGAAAATTTTATATAAAATGCAAAGAAAATTATAAAATAATTGAAATTCTTTATTTTTTTTATTTTTTATATATACAATGCAAAGGATTTTTTATATATATATATACAATGAAAAGGAAAAGTGATTTCATTTTCTTTTATTCAAAAGAGAATTTTATATGGAACGGAAATTAAATTATAAGGAGGAATTTTTTTATACAATGCAAATAATTATATATATATGCAATGCAAAGAAAAAGTGGTTTTTTTTTTTTATTTACAACTCAAAAAAAATTTTATATGCAATGCAAATGGAGTTATTAGAAGATGCATGTGATGTAATGGGAGAAAGCTGTCATTTTTTCTTCTTTTCTCTTTTTTTTTTGTATGCGTGCAACGAAATGAGAGAGTTCGCTCCTTGTGTCCTAAAGGTTATGCTCTTAAGGTCTCTAAAATTGGCTGATCTAAAAAGGGTGGGCTTTAAGGTCAACTTGCACATGGTTTAGCTTGGGATCTAGACACCCTAAAAAGGCCCTTAGATTTCCCCCACCAAAGGTGGAGCCCTGACGTAAGAGAGGACCTGTCTTAGAAAAGTCTGCGTGTATCAACCCTTAAGACAAGTAACAATCTAAGTAGGATAAATAGGTCAACCTCTGTAGGCCAAAGCCCAACAGGGAACGTATTCCAACTAACTATTATGGACATGCTTCAGGTATAGAAGCGAATTTTAGGTGGGGTAAGAATTTAAATCATGCACTTTGTGATTAGGAGCACCCTAACTACCCTTCCCTTCCACTTTAAAGTGGAAACACTGCAAAACAAGAAAAACAACAAATATATAAATATATACAAACAAATATCCAATATTAAAGGCCAAACGACTTAAATACTAATTTTTAAAAACAAGGGCTTCACTCTCTTAATTCCCCAGTGGAGTCGCCAGCTGTGAAGATTGCGCGCTCAACGAAGTCGCCACCAAGTTTTCCATTAAAACTTGCAAAAGAAAAATAGTTCAAAATTTAAGTAAAGATAGGTTTTAAAATATTTGAGTTTGGGAGTCTGTTTGGGATGAGGGGAAGGAGTTAGGCACCCCTCTTCCCCCGTCCGAAGACGGTTACCCCAAAAATAATACTTAAATTGTTTGGCCTTAAAATATTGGAAAAAGAACACAAAATACAAAACAAGGAAGAAAACACGGGCGGACTTGACATAGTATAAGAGCCTAGGGCTTACGTACCCTCAAAGAGGAATCAAAGTCCACGTAGTTCGTGTGGCACGCAAGTGTGTGGGTCTGGGGGAGGCTCATCAAGCAAAGGCTCAGATGGCCTCCCAGTGCAATGTGCCTAAAGAGACAAAGGCCCTTCAGCAGCTATCTACCATGCATTACATTCAAACAAGTAACAAGATGAGAAAAGTGTGTGCGTGAATGCTCTTCAGGCGACTTGCCCGAATGGCGTGGGGACTAGTACTCTTAAAGAAGCAAAGGCTCCTTGGTGGCACTAGGTTACACACGTTTATATAAAATAAATTATATATTTTTTATTTTTAATAAAATACAAAAAGAAAGAGGAGAAACACTTCTGCCCCTGAAAGTCAGGGGGTCGCGACCCTCAGCCTCGGTTCACAATCCCGAGGCCGTGAAAAAGTCAGGGGGTCGCGACGTATAAAATGATACGTGGCGACCCTCTACTTCTGAAACAAGGGGGTCGTGACGTATATACGGCCGATTTAAAAAAAACAACACAAGAAGAATCGGTGCTCAACACATAAAGGGGTCGCAACCCCTACACCAGGGGGTCGCGACCCATTTACGTAAAGAAAAGCGGATATGAAAAATTAGGGTCCTACACCTCAAATCTAGGTCGACCCTTGGAGTGGCTCAGGGCCTAGGTCTAGTGCTCACACATCCAAGAACTTAAAAGGAAGAAAGATGATGAGTTGAGTAGAGAGAGTGGAAATCAAGAGTATGAGCTAAATAAAATAAAGCGAAGGTTTACCTAGTCCACAGCAATCCGGCAGGCTTTCGGAATCAAGAATCTCTGGTCCTTTTGAAAAGTGATGGGACTCACTATTTATAGTGAGTTCCATGGGTCATATAAAAGGAAAATTGAATCTTGAGCATTTATGAGCTAGGGGTCGCGACCTCCTCTTGATTCGGTCATCAATGCAGGAGGAAATCCAAAAATTGCGATTTTCGGGGCGGGTTGCGACCCATAAACCCTAATTTATGTGTAGGGGAAGAACCAGAGAAAAAGCGGGATAAAATTTGAATTTTTTGACTTTTTCAAGGTGGGGTCGCGGCCCCTTTTTTCCGGAGCCTTTTTCTTGCCTTCTCGGTGTCCAATTTGTGCAAAGTTTATGTCCGTTTTGAAGGATTTTTCGTCCTCTGTGAAACAGAACAAGTTTTGGGCCCGTCTGACTGAAGATGTAACCTTGGTAATCAAATCTTTCATGACTGCCAGATTTTAATTTTAAAAGACCTTCGTCCCTCTTCCAAACCTTTTCCCGGACCCATTTCTCTTCTTCCCGATACCCAATTCACACAAATCTTATGTCTGTTTTCAAGGATATTTCGTCCTCTATGAAACAGAACAAGTCTCAAAGCCAAAAAGACTTCAGATGAAACTGCAGTGATCGAATCTTCGTCTACTGCCAAAATTTCAACCTCAAACGACTCTTATAATCCTCGGGATTGTGGGTTCACCCTTCTTGTGCCCCTATTCATTTATTAAAAAAAAAGAATTCGGACAAAATAGGGTGTCTACAGGTGACAATATTTGAGTTAGACCCCAATCCTAGCTCTTGGTTCATGCTCATAGATGGATGAAATCACTAGTTGTGGACATGGCATTCGCACAAAAATGGGTGTATTTAGATTTTGGCCATATGGGCCTAGGTCGTCCTAAGTACCTAGAGGTACATCAAACAATGGGATAGAGGAAAGAGATCGATAGTCTCACCAGGTGTTAGCACCATAAAAGGGAACATGACAGGTTATGGGTAACCCTGTTCAACAATGTGGAGGTATTGGATAGAACACTGGATTTGTGAAACTACTGGAAAAGTAGTAGCATAGTGTCCATGTCTACCCCCACTTGCCTAAGTAATAGAATGGAATACCTTACGGTTTAGTTAGAGAATCCCAACAGTAAACTTTGGGGACCAATAAGAAAAGTAATATTATGAACAATAAGATTAACCACGTTGTGCTTACGTAAGAAGATTGTCCATAATGTGTGTTTCTGCAAAGGATATATATGGTGAGAGTAATCGTTGAGTTACAACAAAGGGAATGGAAAGGCATTCCCAATCAAACTCTGCTTTTGAATGAATGTAGAGCTTTAAGTCCTTGAAGTAAATGAATTTTGTAATGTGACGAAAGAGTTCCGTGAAAAGTGAAACCTACATGGAGAAACAAGGTCGAGATATACCAAGAGTGTCTGTCCTCACTCCAAGACAAGTTATGAATGCGAATCAAAATTCGGGGACCGAATTTTCTAAGGGGGGGGGCGAAGATTGTGAAATCCGGTATTTTAATCCCTAACTTCGATGATGGTTCTTAGAAGAAGGAAGGTCATCATTGGAAAAAAGATTAAAGGAAAATTGTGCAAGGGAAGTATTTAAAATAAATAAATAATAAGAATAAATAAACAAGTAAATAAATAAAAATTATGTGTATATATTTAAATAAATGAACTTAATTAAGAATTGATGGGGTAAAATGAAATTGATAGATTTGTGACATTGAGGTTGGACATTTTAACTAAAGAATGTAAAAATAATTTTATTAGAATGAAATAAGATTTTTAGGGACAATATTATGATTTTAATAGCTTTAAAGTTGATAAATTAAGAAATTAAAAAAAATATAAAAATTAGGTAGAAAAATTATAATTTAGTTAAAAAGTGATAATATGAATTAGGAAAAAACTTATATCCATTTCCTTACATCCATTTCATCAAGTTTGCCTATCAAAATATGACATGTGTCATTCTTTACATCAATTGGATATAAGTTTTTTCCTATGAGTTATTGTAAATTTATAGTTTAAATTTGGGAATTTTTGGAGATAAAAATTTTACCCGGTAGAAAGTTCTTATCTAATAGAAGCCTCATTCTCGGATATTTTTGTTAGACTTATGATTAGCTAAAATTTTCAAAACTTTCCTATCTTACCCACAATTGAATCTAGATAAGAAAATCCCATAAAAATTCATTTTTACCATAGTCTAGAGGTTGCCAAATGTCCAAACTACCATTAAGTTCCGAACCCAATTTATGAAACACTTTTCACTTCCAAGAGCTCTCCACGCCATTTCCTTCATCTTCTTCTTCCCTTCTTCATTTCTCTCTTAGGGCAAGAGGAAAACCACAAAGATTTTTCATTTCCATCACTTTTCTTGCTTTCTCCTACCAACCTAAGGCTCTGTCAAGTTGTTGTGTTTATTCCAAGTCCCACTGATAATACCCATATTTACCCTTGTATCTTTTGGCATTTGACAAGCTTTTGTTGAGTTTAAAGAGTCATTATGCATGGTTTAGTGTTACTCGAGGGAACTTAGGGACTTAAATCACATTCTTGCTAATTCCATGGTTTTATTGAATAAATTGCGATAATTCTCGAGTTTTATTAATTTTAGAACCTGACAATTGTTTTTGATTGATTTGTAAGTCAACTAGGTTGAGGATTAGCAAGGATTCAAGTGTTAGAGGTTGGTTAAGAAGCTGGAAAGCGAAGCCGAGGGAGAAAATTGAAGTTGGAGTGAAGCTGCAAGTTGGTTCCTCCTACTGAGTTGCACCCTACCAGCGTGCAAATCCTGGTTGAAAAATTAAACGCACAGTTTCATTAAAGCTGCACCCTGCCAGCGTGCAGGCCTAAAGTAAAGTCAAAAACGCGATTTTCTTTAGCTAATCTGATTTTGGTCAAGTTTTTCACTATTTTTACCATATGGGGAGCATTTTAGGAAGGACTATTCATAGGCTACACCCACTTAACCTAATTGGGAGACCAATACACATTTTCCTAACACATTCATCACACATACATACACTCTCACCTTCTCTCTTCCACGTTTTTCTCTGAGGTTCAGCTACCAATTCCATTTCTTTTCATCTCCTTCATCCTCCACCACTACCCACTCCAAAAACCAGCAACTTCCATCATCACCCATGGCTAAGCAAGGGTTGGAGGAGCTTGTTGAAGCATTTCTCCCATCCATGAGTAGTTAAATCTCTTGTGCATTGGAGGAGGATGATTAGGACTTGAGCTATGGCACTTAATAGGGAGTTCTTCTTGTTTTCCTTCTACTTCTCTTTATAGATTCATTTGTATCTTGTTGATATTGATGGGTTTGTATTGATTGTGATTCCATGGTTGTGGAACTTAACTTGGTTGTAGTTGGATATTAGGGATTTATATAGACTTGTGATTTGTATTTTGATTCTCCCATTGTGGGTTTTGATTACATTGGATTTGGTTGAATCTTATTGTAATTTTTTATTCATTGTGGAAGCCACTCTAATGACAATGGTAATTGTTGAGTTGAATTATAGTCTATGTTAAATTTCCCATTTGCTTCGGTTGGTTAATTACATCCTCTAATTAATTTACCTAGGTTTAGTGATTATTAAACTATATTAGAAAATGGGGTTTCATTGATTAACTCCACACTTTTTGATAGCAAGGATAGCCCAAAGAATTCTCCAACAAAGCATATCCATCTCATCTCATTTACCTCACTTTTACTTTGCAATTAAAATATTGAAAATCTAAAAAAGAGTTAGTTTTAAGTGCCTTTAGTTGCATTTAATTCCTTTTAGTTTCATTGCACACCAAGTGTTTGTTAAATTTCCTCAAAGACATCCCCTTTTGTGTTAATTGCGCATAATTGTCCATAGACTCCATAGGCTTCGCGAGAAAGAATCGACCTAGGTTGTGCCACTAGTTGCACATTCTAGTATTATTTTGATTGGTGCCGGCCTCGCGAAAAGGTCACGTCATCACCCACATCAGTGGGTTTGTAAAATGAGAGGGTGAGGAACTTATATAAATAGGTGTGGGTTATATAGGTATCTACACACATAAGAATACTAGCCTGTAACCATTGGGTGAATCGAGTTTTGGGTATTTTTGTGTATTGAGGAGGGTTTGTAATTTTTTCGTTCAAAAATTACAAGTAGTAAAGTTTGTCCCAGTGGGGGCCGTGGTGGTAGGTCTTGAGGCACCGAACCACGTTAAAATTTTTGTGTGTTTTTTTCTTCTCCTTATATTTTTGTACGAAACCCAACACGTGGTATCAGAGCCTGGTTCCGGCCTAGGGATGAAGAAGGGAGAAAGAGAGGAAGTAGTCGTCATCATCCAGTGAGTGCCACATCAGCAATTTGAAGAGAGGTTGGTTCTGGCTTATTTTCTCATTTTTTTCAGGTCAGATTTTTTTTTTTTGAATTTGAGTTGTTTGTGGTGCTAGTTGGTTGGCTGTATGAGTGGAAGTATTTAACCAGGAGTTGGGATAAATACAATGAACACCCTGAAGTTTGAAGTTCCGTTGTTTGATGGGAGAACGGATTTTACACTATGGCAATGCACAATACAAGATTATTTGGTCCAGGCGTCCAGCAGGGTATTGACTTAGCATTGCAAGATGAGAAACCGAGTGAAATGAAAGAGTCAGATTGGAATACTATTCAGAAAAAGGTTGTTAGTACAATTCGGTTGGCACTAGCCCCACAGATAAAAGTGATTGTGTTGAAGGAGACATCACCGAAGAAGTTGTGGGATACATTGGAGAGCAAGTTTGCGTCAAAGACATTGACCAATCAATTGATGATGAAGATGGATTTGTACTCATTGAAGATGGAAGAGGGAGGTAATGTGACTGATCATATTAACAGATTTAATGAGATGGTATCTAGACTGTTGAATGCATGAGAGACTAATAAGGATGAAGAGCAAGCGCTGCTTCTCTTGGCTTCACTACCGATATCTTTCAAGCCTCTAGTCTAGTCAATGCTAGCAGGGAAGAGCACACTGAAACTAGATGAAGTGATGAGTACCTTGAAGGAGAGTCAGAGGATGATGGGTGGTGAAGAGTCTTTCAGGGACAGTCATATACTAGCAGTGGATAGTGACAGGAAGAAGAAGGGTGATCAACTTGGAAGAAATTCTCGATCGAGAGACATGAGCACTGTTGTGTGCCATTACTGTGGACAGTTGGGTCACATACAGATGAGATGCCCAGACTTCAGGGAGGACTTGTAGAGCATGAAGGACAAAAGGGGCAGATCGAAGGGAGCTTCTTCTGCTAATGTGGTTTCTTATGAAGATGAGTTAATCTGAGGATGTTAGAGAATTCTGCAGCAGGGGAGGATCGCTGTAGAAACTGAGTAAGTAAAAAAAATATGAGAGTTTAGTTTTTTTAGAGAGAAATAATGTAGGACTTTGGATTAAGGGAGGATTTGTTATGTTTATTTCAAGTCCCGCATCGGTGGGTTTGTAAAATGAGAGGGTGAGGAACTTATATAAATAGGTGTGGGTTATATAGGTTTCTACACATATAAGAATACTAGCCTATAACCATTGGGTGTATTGAGTTTTGGGTATTTTTGTGTATTGAGGAGGATTTGTAACTTTTTCATTCAAAAATTACAAGTAGTAAAGTTTGTCCCAGTGGGGGCCGTGGTAGTAGGTCTTGAGGCACCAAACCACGTTAAAATTTTTGTGTGTTCTTCTTTCTCTTTTCCTTATATTTTTGTGTGGGGCCCAACACAAGCTGCCTCCACCATTCTTGTGCTTCAAGGAGCTTGGGCAATCCTCTTAAACTTCTAAATTCGGATTTCGAGAAGTTGAACTTCTAAAAACTTGATTTCATCACTTAAATCATGGGTTTCTTGATAGAAATGAGTTACCCATTGATAGTATATCACCCTAGGACTATTTTAGAACATAAGAAACACACAAATCATGAGTTACATGTATTTTTCTACTATAGGGTTCACAAGTTACGAATTTTACCATTTTTAGAGAAATTTATGGATTTTATTAGTTTGGTTGGTATGTATGAATTTCAAATGAACTTTTTAGACATCTTAGACGATTTTGGAGGAATGCCCAAAGGTTGGGATGATGATTGATGAAAATTTTATGAAGGTGATGAATTTTTATTTTTGGTAAAAACCTCCATGGATGAAGCTTGAGAGGTGAGAGAGCTTGTGAGCTTGTTTACTAATTCATTAATTGTTTCAAATTAAAGGGAATTTCCAAATGATGACCATAGGCTAGGTACAAGATTTTAGGATGTTGGGTAAAGTATATGCAGTGAATTTGAAAGTATGTATGGAACTAGATATTGATTGTATTGATTGTGTGTGCTAGGACTCAAGTGTTGGGATATTGCTTGAAAATTATTTTTCCCAACATCAAGTATCTCCTCAGAGACAAGAGTGCTAAAGAGGATTGCTAAGTAAAGCGGCCAAGGTGAGGGACTCTCTCCAACTTAGCCCTTAGAGGGATGTTTGCATGTGTGAATTGTATGAAAAACATGTTTTAGTAATGGTAATGGAATTGAATGTTGGATTGCATTCGAATTGTTGCATTTGGTTAAATAAGTGTTGTAATTGTGTTGTGATGATAATGTTTAAGTGCTTTATGAATAATTGATATGCCTTATGAATGATTTGTGTAAAGGCATGATGCCAGTTAAGCATGTGTTCACTTGACATGGATTGCTAAAGACTGGATGTTGAGGCATTGAGTCATTGTAAGTGGTTGTATTTGTAATGATTTGATTGTCCTTATGAATGCAATTGTGTTTGGTCAACACAAGAAAGGGATGAAGGGCATGGGAAGAACAGTGGTGAACCATGTTGCCTGACCTTATATTGAATGACTAAGTTTGAGACATCGTGTCGTGATTGCCATGTGGCCTGGTGGGGTAGCGAATGAGTGGGCTCAAACAATGATGTGAATGTATGATGAGGGGTTTACAACCCAACCTTTGGTCTTCCGAGCATGAGATGGTTTTGGCCGCGTTCCCCATTGGACTGGGCCAATCCCTCTCATGTTATGACGAATTTGACAAGGTGAGAATGTTATCCTGAGAGTGAGGTGGTTTGGCCGCGCTCCCCTTTGAATCGGGTAAATTCCCCTCCTTACAACCCAACTTTCGATTTTTTGGAGCTTGAGGTGGTTTGATCGCACTCCCCTTTGCATCAAGCCAAATCCTCTTTTGTTATGATGGATATTGATAAGATGGGGATATCCCGAGCATGAGTTGGTTTGGCCGCGCTCCCCTTTGGATTGGGTCAATCCCCCTCCTATTATGACGGATGTCTAACAAGTTAGGGATGTTGGCTATGTAGGATTTTCGAAAGGTTTAAAACTCATTAGGGGTCTTTGTAAATTAAGCTATATGACATTGTTTGTCATTTTAAAACATAAGAGGTAGGTTAGGGAGGACTACCTCTATAAGTTCATGATTTGAGAAAATTCCCCTAATGCCTCATTGACTTGCAAATTAAATTTTTAAACTTCCTCCACACCCAGAGGTAATATTTCAAACCTTTTTCTTTTTGTTAAAATCAATTTTCTATTTTAGATCAAACTTTTCCAAAACACTTTACTTGCAAAATTTTTAATCTTTTATTTAAATATTTTCCTAAGATGAACAAACCTTTGGCGATAAGTAAAAACCTTGAACATGGATTCGAAAACGGATTTTCTGCAATAAGAGATTTGCAAATTTGGCTTCTTTGCTTACTGAAGATGTTCAAGGACTTTTCAGAACTCATGGCCAACATCCCACCACGAATACGAGAATGACATGATGTGAATTGAATGAGCGAAGTGTGACATGACTTGATTTGTATTTAAATGAGATTTGTGGACTGATTATGTTTGGGAATAAAGTATTTTGACCATGATTTGAATGAGTTATATTTGTCAATTGATTTAATGAATGTTTGAAGTTAAATCATTTGTGTTGTGCTTGGGATTTATGACTGATTAATTGTATGTGACGCATATGATATGAATTGATCATGCATTCTGAATTTGATTACATTATATGTTGTATGATATGCATTGGATATTTTGTTTGGGTATGTTATTGTTGCCCTTTCCCAGTCGTAGTGGTCCCCATTATGCCTAGGATAGGTTAGGCCCTAACTTAGTCATGGGCCTTGTTTGCTAATGTTTTTCAGAGACAGATTCAGAATAGGTGACAGGTCTCATATTAGCAAGGCGTCAATTCTCATGGCCCACATTTTTGTCCATGTGGGTGTATTGTAAATTTGTATTTTATTTGGTGTTTGTATACGTTAGTTTTCTAGAGGACAACTCCATAGTCTAGAGGCAAGATTCTCGTGTCTGTAATACAATTAAATAGTTGATTCAAAAGATGATATTTATGATAGACACATGTTAAAAATTAAGAATTTTATATGTTCAGGAGTTGAATTAAGGTAGAAGGCTTACAGGCCAGGGGTCTCACCTTCGGTCTGTGCTGGTCGCGTACTCCCAGAAGGGGGTCATGACAAGATAGGTGCCGAGGAACCCCTATGTCCCTTCAAGTACACCTCACGAACGCCACCTGGACTGTTTATGTCTGGCATGCGTAAACACACACACACCTGTATGCATTGCGAACTACATGGGCTGTGATCCCTCTATAAGGGTACATAGGCCCCAAGGTTTCATCCTGGTTCGAGCCTAATCATGAATTTTTTGATAGAATCCAATCAATGTAAAATAAAGGTCAAATCAAGTTGAATTCCAATTTTAGGGTAACCGTCTTCGAGTGGGAGATTGAGGGATGCCTAACGCCTTCCCCTTGTTTCAAATAGACTCTCGAACCTGAATCTTTTCGGTCAGCACGACCGATCCCTACATCTTTAAAAGCATTTTTAAACCGTTTTTTGAAACCTTAATATTATTATTCGAACTCCCTTTTCCAAGTTTTCCTGGACAAAAACTTGGTGGATACTCCTGACGCACTTCCTGCACCCGCCCCTCTCCGAGGGGTTGACGATGCGGTCGTCACACTTGAGCCTCTTTTTTAGTGGGGAGCTTGGTGTTGTTGGTTGTGGGACGGCTTTTGAGAAGCTATTGATATAGTAGGCATGTGCAATTTTTTGGTCCGCCTTTTCTTCTCCTATTCCATGTTCTGTGGGGAATTTCATGGTCAAGTGAATGGTGTAAACGACCACCATTAGCTTGTTGAGCGAAGGGCATCCTAATATGGTGTTGTAGGTTGAGGGGGCAGAAACAATGATCAAATCGATGTCAATGATGTCGGCTTTCCTAGGGTCAGGCGGGTGTGTAAGATCCTTTTGGCGGAGACTTGGTCACCGACGAATCCAGTGAGGGTTCCCACGAAAGGTTCGAGCTTTGATCTTTCCAAGTTCATTCTTTTGAAAGTGTCAAAGAACAGTACATCGACGGATGAGCCTTGGTGATGTAGGACTGATTAATAGAAAAGGTAAAGAAAGAAGGAGGGAGAAAGGGAAGAAGGAGGGAGAAAGAGAAATGGAGGGAGAAAAGAGCAAATCTGAAAACTCCTTTTGTTAATAACTAAGTCTCAACACAATAATAAAATATAACTAGTTCCAATAATAATAAAAGAGAGCTATTTCCAACAAGATAATAAAAGCCACTTCCTAAAAGTCAAATTGTAATATCAATATCTAGGTAACAATAACTTTTTCCTTTCTTCTAGAATAAGTTTTCCAAGATTTTCCATCATTTCCCCCTACTGAAAAGAACTCTCCTCTGGAGAGGAAAAGTGCTTGTAAGACTCCAGCAAAGCATGGTCAAGGCGGGAAAATTCATCTTCAGTGATCCATGTAGCATCCAAGTCAGAGCATCCTTTCCAACGAACAAGGTAGCGGCAAATAGGGCCATGAGAAGAAAGGATGATTTGATCATCCAAAATGGCATCAATTGCTTCAACATGAGGTGGGACATCTGGAAGAGTGGCTGTGGGAGCTTGAAGAGGCTGGGCACCTACAGAATCATCAAAAAGTAATGGGGGCGCCTTGGTAAGGAAACAAATCCTCAACATTGAAAACTAGACTAATGGCCATATCAGATGGTAACTCAAGCAAGTATGCATTAGGCCCAAGTTTTCGAGAAATGTGAAATGGACCAAAAGCACGAGCATGTAACTTTTTAAAAGAGTGTTTAGGATAACGCTAAGGACGAATCCGAGTCATGACATAATCACCCTCATTAAAACTTTGAAAACGTCGATGAACATTATCAGACAATTTAAATTGTTCATTACTTACTGCAAGCTTACACCTAATCTCAGCATGTAATTCATGGATGTGATGAGCAAAAGATTCAGCAAATTCAGAAGTACGATTGTGCAATGGAATAGGCATCAAATCAATGGGCTGACGGGGGGTAAAGCCATGGACAATCTCAAAAGGACTCTTACCTGTGGACTTGTTAACAGAGTTATTGTATGCAAACTCAGCTGTGGGTAAAACCAAATCCCAATTCCCAGGTTTATCTCCTACTAAACCTCTCAAAAAGTCACCTAAACTTCGATTAGTAACCTCAGTTTGACCATCAGTTTGAGGGTGAAAAGCAAAAGAAAACTTTAACTGTGTACCAAAAAGTTTCCAAAGAGTCTTCCAAAAATAACTTACAAACTTGACATCCCTATCAGACACAATGGTAGTAGGTAACCCATGTAAGCGGACAACCTCACGAAAAAACAACTTAGCTATGTGAGAAGCATAAGAGGTTTTACTACAAGGAATGAAATGAGCCATCTTAGAGAATCTATCCACAACAACTAAAACAGAATCATGCCCGCGAGCAGTGCGGGGTAAACCAAGTACAAAATCCATGCTAAGATCTTTCCAAGGCTCATGAGGAACAGGCAAAGGAGTATACAACCCTGTGTTTTGTTTCTTGGCCTTTGAAGTCTGACAGGTACGACATTGGGACAAGACTCTAGCAACATCCCGTTTCAGGGAAGGCCAGTAAAACCTATCTTCAATTATGCCTATGGTTTTATCCCTTCTAAAATGACCAGCCAACCCTCCAGCATGTAATTCCCAAATGAGAAAATACCTTATGGATGTGCGAGGAATACACAACCCAGTTCCTCGAAACAGATGACCATCCTTAATGATGAAATCTTGATGATCATGACGATTGCCATTGCTAATTTCTTGGAATATGATCCCAAAGTCAGGACATGAAGCATACTCATCTTTTAACCTATCAAATCCCACAATGCTAACACATAGAATTTAAAACAGTGAGCATTATGCTTAAAGTATCAGCAGCCTTATTTTCTACTCCAAACGATGCTTAACTACAAAGGTGAATTCTTGAAGGAACTCAACCCACTCTGCATGCCTAGAGTTCAAATGTCTTTGAGATTGAAGAAACTTAAGGGCTTGATGATCAGAGTATAAAATAAACTCTTGCGGTAACATATAGAACTTCCAATGCTTAAGGGTTCTAACAAGGGCATAGAACTCTTTATCATATATGGAGTACTTTTGCTTGGCCTCATTGAGTTTTTCACTAAAGAAGGCTATGGGATGACCTTCTTGACTAAGGACACCCCCAATTCCTACCCCAGAAGCATCACAAGCAACCTCAAAAGGTTTGGCAAAGTTGGGTAGAGCCAAGACTGGGGACTTAGAAAGCTTTTTCTTGATAGAACCAAAAGCTTGAGAAGCAGCAAGAGTCCATTGAAATTTATCCTTCTTCAAACAATCAGTGATAGGAGCCATGATGGTACTAAAATCCTTTATGAAACGCCTATAGAAAGAAGGCAATTCATGAAAGCTCCGGACATCAGTAATAAATTTTGGCTTAGGCCATTGTTTAATAACCTTGACCTTCTCAGGGTCAGTAGATAAACCCTTTTCAAAAACTATGAAACTTAGGAAGACTACTTGATTCCACAAGAATGAACACTTTGGCAAATTGACATAGAACTTTTCTTGACGAAGAGTGATAAAAACCTCATGAAGGTGGGACAAATGTCTTCCCTAGACTGGTTGTAAATCAAAATGTCATCAAAGTAAATAACCAAGAATTTACCTAGGTAAGGTCTAAGGACATGGGTCATAACTCTCATAAAGGTACTAGGGGCATTAGAAAGACTAAAAGGCATGACTAACCATTCATATAACCCATCTTGTGTCTTAAAGGCAGTCTTCCACTCATCCCCAGGCCTAATCCTAATCTGATGGTAGCCACTCCTAAGATCAATCTTTGAAAACCAATGAGATCCTGCTACCAGATCGAGCATATCTTCAAGCCTAGGAATAGGAAACCTATACTTGACAGTGATCTTATTAATTGCTCTGCTATCAACACACATTCTCCAAGAACCATCCTTCTTAGAAGTCAAAAGAGCTGGTACAACACATGGACTCAAGCTATGCTGGATATATCCCTTTTCAAGCAACTCTTTAACTTGTCTATGGAGTTCTTCCCTATCCTTTGGGATCATCCTATAGTGCGGAAGGTTAGGAAGCTGAGAACCAGTAACTAAATCGATAGCATGTTGATTGTCTCTCATGGGTGGGAGTTCTAATGGAAGTTCATTTGGGGCAATATCCTGGAATTCCTCTAAAAGCTAAGATATCTCACAAGGCACCTCACAACTACCTACAGAAGTTACCCTAACAGAAATTTTAGGAACTAATGCAAGCATAACACCGATTTCTTTGCTTTCATCCTCAAATTGCCTATGAGTCAAGAACTGAAGATTGTGATCCTTAGTTTTATGACCTTTGGACTTGAGGGATGTCTTAGGCTCAATTCCAGGCTTGGCAGGTTGCAACAAGATGGTTTTTTCTCCATGTTTGAAAGCATGAATATTTTCTTTCCCATAGCTAATAACATTATGATCATATAGCCACAGTTTGCCTAATAAGACATGAGCAACATCCATTGGAAAAACATCTCACAAAACATCTTCTTGATACTCTCCTAACTGAATGGGAACACGACATTGCCGGGTTACAGGTAAGGAGGTTTTGTCAACCCAAGCGACCCTAAAAGGTTTTGGATGAGGTTCTGTCTTCAGGCCAAGTCTAGCCACTCCTGAGGTTGAAACAACATTCCTAGAACTGCCTCCATCAACGACTAGTTTGCACACTTTATTTCCACATTTCACATAGGTGTGAAAGATACTAGTTCTTTTCCAGGAGTCTTGTGGTATTGGTTTTGACAAGAGGCATCTCATCACATTAAGGGAACCAGAACCTTGGCTAGGTTCCTCAGCTATAATCTCATCATCAACATCAGAGGGGCACTCAAGAGGTTCCATAATATCAGTGTCTGTTGCCTCCTTAAGAACACCATACTGGTTTTCTAGGATTAATGCCCGATGTGGAGACCTTGATGCAATATGGCCCTTAGCATGGCAACGAAAACATTCTATTGAGGGAACACTAGAGCGAGAGCTAGACCCTATAGATTCATTTCAAGGACCTGAGAGTTGATTGGAGGGTACACAGAAGCAGGCTTAGGTTGGGATATAGGACGACTAACTGAAGCAGAATTTTGAGATGGCTTAACTTCTGGACCAACAGAAGTGAAACGCCTAGAAGATGTGTACCGAGACAAAGATTCTACTTCAAGGGCCCTATGGTAAGCTTCTTCTATGGACTCAGGAAAATTCAACCTGAGTTCCCTTTGAATCTCAGGGCGAAGTCCATTAACAAATCTAGTGACTGTTACCCACTGCTGTTCTTGGATGTCACATCTAAGCATAAGCTCATCAAAGCGGGTCATGTAAGTACTCACATTAGAAATTTGCTTGAGGTTAAGCAGTTGGTTCATTAATTGACTCCTATAATGAGTGGGCAAATATTTTTCTTTTAATTTCATCTTCATTTCAGCCCAAACCTCAATTTGAGGTTGACCTAGACGCTCTAGGTTTCTTTGAACAGTTTGCCAATATTTCTTGGCGGGTCCTACCATCTTCATCCTAGCAAAGCAGACAAATTGAATGTCATTCATATTGTACCAATCAAAGTAGTCGTCAAGGCTAGACAACCAATCTAGGAAGACATTTGGGTCTAATTTCCCATCATACTCAGGGGCTTCAATTTTGAATTTTTTGGTGATGTCATTATAATCATTAGGTACTCTTCTATACCCTTCCCGAGCATTCCCAGGGGGTAAATCATAGTGCCTGACATGATGACCAACAGAGTCCCATTCATCTAATTGATCTTCCCCAAATTCAGGTTGTTGTAGAGGTGGTCTACGCGGGGGATCCCTAGTAGTTCTAGCATTGGGGCCTACAGAATATTGGTGAATTCTTTTGGCACTCACCAAGGGAAACCTATGGTTTGACACATTACCTATATTGAGATTGACATCTTCTCTACCCCGAGTTTGATCCTCAACTAGACCTTGGACATTTTTCCCACTTAATTGTCTACTAATTAACTGGACAACACCCAATAGTTCCTCATAACGACGGTTTGATTCCTCTCTATCATTTTTACAAGTCAATTCAAGATTGTCCATGCGTTTTTGGATTTCTTGGGTAAAGCTTTCCATGGTAATATTCAAGGAAGAGAATTCTTGGGTCAATTTTTCTTGGGTATTGTATAAATCGCGAATGGTCATACAAGAAATAGTGCAAAAGGTAATGTTGAGACTAGAATGCTAAGCAATAACAAAATATATTATCTGCTAAGTAACGCTAATTTTTTTTAAAGCAGTTATATCATGCAAAGACACTAAAATAAAAGAAACATACTACTAATATCTTGCAAAAGCTACACCAAATCAGCCACTAGAAATAGAATTTCAAGAAGAGTTTAAGTGTCGTACTTGAGGAATTTAGAGAGCCAAAATAATTTAAATTATTCCCCAATTACCCTCCAATGATGCTCCTATGTCAAAGGTTGAAGGCTAGAACGAAACAGGGGCGAAAACGGCTCCAAAAACAGAGTCTGCTGCCTCTGGCGCATGCAGGCGCGCGGGGCACGTGAAGACCACGTGCCGGGGAGTTTGACGACGCGTGACGGCGGCTCCGGTGACCGGACTTTGGGGATTGGCCGATATAGAGGCCGCGGTTCTTATGGTGTGGTCACTTCTCGGGTTTGGTGACCAGAGGTAGGTGTTTCGGGCTTCACAGTAGCATTTTTGTGTTTCTGGCAACTGTTTAGGTTGTTTTTCTAGCAAGGTGAAGCGGTGAACGTGGATGAAAAGTGTTTAGGCTCTGGTACCACTTGATGTAGGACTGATTAATAGAAAAGGTAAAGAAAGAGAAATGGAGGGAGAAAAGAGCAAATCTGAAAATTCCTTTTGTTAATAACTAAGTCTCAACACAATAATAAAAGATAACTAGTTCCAATAATAATAAAAGAGAGCTATTTCCAACAAGATAATAAAAGTCACTTCCTAAAAGTCAAATTCTAATATCAATATCTTGGTAACAATAACTTTTTTCTTTCTTCTAGAATAAGTTTTCCAAGATTTTCCATCACTTGGTCTACGAGTACTCTTCTAACATCGTAGTTGGCGATGCTTGCTGTAATGACCAAGGCATCATCCCCTTTTCTACGGTCGCAATCTCATCCACATAATTGAAAACAATTAGTTCTAGAGTTGCCATTGGCTCTCGTCGTGGGCGTTTTGCTAGCTTGTATATAGGATATTATCTTTCTTGCTCATCCTGTGGGTGATTTTCCTCCTATCCAGGTGGTCCACCTATTATTACAATGACCGTGAAAGTTTGAATAGCCTCTCTCGTGGCTTGCTTTGCTTGAATTATTAATGCTGCCAATGAGTTGGCGGGTGTTTTAAGGAGTTTGTTGTAGAAAGGACAAGGGCATAGACCCTGTTTGATGATGAAGGCGCCCATTGCATCCGAAAACTCATCAATTCGCCGAGCGTATTTCATGAATCATTGTAGGTAGTCCTACAAGGTCTCACCTTCTTTTTGGCCGAAACCTGTAAACACCCTATTTTGTCCGAGTCATGTTTGCAAACATAGGGTCTTCGAATTGGGCAAAGGGCCACGACCCTACCCTAAGAGGTCGCGACCTCATGGCCTTTGCCCTAAGGCCATGTCATTTGTGGTGAGTTTGTGGCCCGAAGATATTTTGGTAGGGGCCATGACTTTAGCCCACGGGTTACATAGCCATAAACTGTGATAACCATCCCCCGAAAGGGAGGCCGTCATGCTCAGGAGTCGTGACCGAGTTTTATGACCTCTCAAAACTTGGAAAAGGTGATAAATTCGAAAATGTAGTTTGAAAGATGAGAGTGGAAATCAATTTAAAATATTTTTAGGAAATAATGCCTTTAAAATTGATTTTAAAAAGAAAATGTTTTCGAAATTTATAGGAAAATAGTTTATGGAAATAATGCTTTAAAACACATTTTTAAATTAATTTTAAAAAGCTTTAAAGATATGGCGGATTGGTCTATGACCAAAAGCTTTTAAAATATGTGCATGCAAATGTGTGTATGTGGGTGCAATCGCCAAGCATATTAGGCCTAGACAGTGCACTAGTGATGTGCTCGAAGGAGCATAAAGGCCCCCCGGCACCTATCTACTAGGCAATCATGCATATGCAGATATGCAAGTGTGTGAGGGTGATCACGCTCGCCAGACATACTTGGTCCAGACAGCGCGTTCGTGGTGTGCTCAAACGAACATAAGAGGTTCCTTGGCACCTATCTAAGAAAAAGCGGTAAATTCCTAAGAATATACATGTTTAATGCACCTTTAATCAATCACAAATGCGAGATTTAATAATTAAATATGCATACCTCTTGTAGATCTATCAAAAAATCGGGTCTTCCACAATAGAAGTACTTGAAAATATCAAGAATACTCAAATATCTAACTTTCTCTCTCTAGAATCACTCTTTTTCTCACTAGAAATATAAAATATCCTCCCCAAATGAGGAAATCTGCCCCTACTTATAAGCTTTGGGGCGGAGGAGCAAAATGGGAAGAAAATTTCTTCCCTGCCTACGGGGGCAGTGGCCCTAGGGCATTAGGGCCCTAAGATTGTGGCCTCGTAGGGTAAGACCATGGCCCCTGCCAAAATATCTTCAGGCCACAGGCTCAACACAAAGGCCATGAGGCCACGACCTCCTAGGGCAGGGTTGCAGCTCTTTGCCAAATTCGAAGGCCCTATGTTTGCAAACATGACCCGAACAAAATAGGGTGTCTACCAAACCTATGAAGATTTCTAACGTGGTGAAATGTGCTAGGAAGAATTGTGACATTCTGTTGAAGTTATAAACACAATTGAGCAGGAGTGTCGCGAACTACTACAGTGCTTCGCTCTGGAACCTGGTGGGGAATATGTGGCTGCGTGGTCCATCGATTGCCCCCAGGAGATCCATGGACGTCGCGGACACACTGGAGTGTTCTCGTGGATCCATTGTTGCTAGTTTCAACCAGATTTCTATTGGTGCTCAGACGCCTAACAGGATGTGTTTGTTCGCGATTTGTTGTGTGAATCGATGACCCATGGAATTTTGCAAAGCACTCGTAGGAATCGAAAGAAACAGGTAAGCATAAAATATGGTACTACTGTCCTCAAAAAACGTTTGTCACTTGGCCATTCTTTGCTCGACGAGCAAGGCATCTACGGTCAAGTAGGATCGCGATGGACGCCAATGTTGAATTCATTTTTTGTTAGAGGGATTTACAGAATAATGTAGGACCACATAGGGTAATGGTCGTGGGGGACTTGCCCTTAGGTGCCTATGCTGTTAAGCGATTAAAGCCCACATAGTTCGATATATATGGCCATTGTGGCCAATAAGTTGCCTGTAATGGGTGAATCGTAGGCTAAGATATAGTGTGGTGAGCAAGTCATCGGATTGAGAAGCCAAGGATGGCTCTAGGGAGGCAACCGAAAGTGCCTTGATAGTTGGGTGCACTCACAACGTTCATAGCAATGATCCCTAAGGTGCAGAAATCACATAAGGTTACATGAATCGAGTTGTGGGGGCAATATGAAAAAATATTTCTACAGAGTTATGAAAGATACAAGAGAGTCGACTCTTGTGAGTAGTTAAAATATGAGATTGCGTGTTTAGGATTTTGTGAAAGAACATTATTTATAGTACTATCATTGAATTTATGCGCCATTGGCCTTCCTAAAATGAATCCCGTTTAACCAGTAAGTGTGACACGTACATGTCATACACAAGAGCCAATTCTAGTAGTAACACAAGCCTAAAAGCAAGGTTAGTGGGTAGGAGAAGCGTGGATTTGGCTTAATTTAACAGACGGATTCTATTTGAGAAACCTAATTCCAAACAACACAACGGAATGACACTAAATATTTTGTTGTATGCCTGCTTACCCACACATTCAAGACGACGATGAGGAAAGGCTGGCTGGGAAATAAAAGTAACAAGAGGACAAGAAAGCCTAATATATATTATGTAGGCACAAGCAGATCCAGCTGGAATGATTTTATTGAAGCTGTTATTATACAACTTCTATCCACGCCGGGTAATAGTTAAACAAATTCATGTACAAATGCAGAAACAAACCCCCTAGGCTAGGAAGGAACGACTTGGGGCTGTAAAGGACTAGATCCACTCTCGTCTTCAGGTCCACTAACAGGGCCTTGGCTTTCTTCTACAAGCTTCTGATCTTCAGCTTGAAAACCTTGCTTAAATCTTTCATAGTTTGTGACTTCACTAGGCTGGAATGGCCGATCGCCCAAAACACGAATCAAGTCCTCCTGATGGAGTACTTCTTTCTCCAGCAACAACTCTGCAATTTGAGCCACATGTTCCTTGTGCTCCTCAATGAGCTGTAAAGTGCGTTCATATGCTTTCCCTATCCATTCTCGCACTTCGGCATCAATGATTGCAGCAGTCTTGCTGCTGTATGGTTTGGACATCTCGAAAGTGTCTTCTCTGGGAGGGAAAGACAGCAAACCCACTTTATCACTAAAACCGTAGACTGCTACTTGGGCATACGTCATCTTGGTCACTTTCTCCAAGTCATTTTGTGCTCCTGTTGAGATTTTCCCCAGAAGAACCTGCAGTGAGAGCAGAAATGAACCACCATTATCACAATTGAATTGCATATGGCAAGCAGGCGTTATATATTCAAGTTCTTGCAACCTGTTTGTTGGTTTGAAGGTCAGGGAAACATTACATAGGGGAGCAAAGGCACAAAGCAGTACTTAAAAATCCGGGAGTAATGCTCTACAACATTTTTAACTATTCTTTAAATTGAAAAATTAAAACCAATCATCAATCATTCAATCAAAAAAAAAAAGCACAGAGTAACAGATAATCAAGTAATAAGACGAGACTACCTGCTCAGCAGCCCTACCACCAAGGGTCATACAAGTGACATCAAAAAGCTGCTCCTTTGTCATCAGAAGGTTCTCGTTGGGAACATACTGGGCAAATCCAAGGGCTGCAGTGCCACGAGGAACTATAGTTACTTTCAACAAGGGCTCAGCATGTTCCAAGAACCAGCCTGCAACAGCATGGCCTGATTCATGGTAAGCAACAGTACGCCTTTCCAGCTTGCTTATTACCTGGTTGAGAAGATTGTATTAGAACAACCATCTCTAGTTAAATGAAATAAAGATAGATATAAGCTTCTAGTAAGGATTAAATTGCCCATTAGGGTCAGCTTTAGCTAGGTAGGTAGCAAGTACACTGTAACACTGAAATGTCTTATTTCAAGAGATAAAAAAAAGATCCATCTATAATTTCCCTTGTAAGGTTGGGGATTGGGGTTAAACAGGAGTATCTTCGATAGAGAAAACTATCACTGAGCTGTCTGGGCCAAAGACGCCCAAAGCACTTGTGGCTGAGTAATTTTATGGCCACATAATGAGAAATTTGGGAAATCCTTCATTCTATTAACATACCAAATATAAACTATTGGTTACTTCAGGAAATCTGTAGCTTTAAGAAGAATAATACTACTCTTTCAGAGAACAATAAATCAACACAAGTTATGAGAAAGAAAAAAGGGTCATCCCCATCCCCTAGTTAAGAAAATATATATGGTAAATGAAATATGCAAATATTACATGTCAACAATTTAAAACTGCCAATTCACACTAAATTTAGACAAATTAATGGACATATCATTTCAGTCCACAAGAATGACAAATAAGAAATATGAGAAGAAGGAAGGACACTCCAAGTGTCCCCATGATATACAGTATTTATTAAACAAATGCTCCGACTACACCTTTGCAATACTAATATATATATATAAACTTCAAATATACATACCTTGTTCTTCTTCTCCAAGCCACCAATAATCCTATCAATAGCTGACTACACCTTTGCAATACTAATATATATATATAAACTTCAAATATACATACCTTGTTCTTCTTCTCCAAGCCACCAATAATCCTATCAATAGCTGCCTCAAAATGTTTCATTGACACCTTCGTTACCTCATTTCTTGCAGCAATCAGAGCAGCTTCATTGCAAACATTCGCAATGTCGGCCCCAGCAAATCCAGGAGTGAGGGCTGCAAGCCTCTCAGAATAATATGAAGGTACTTGGTCAAGTTTGATCTTTTTCAAATAAATCTGGAAAATTTGGTTACGACCTTTAATATCAGGTTTATCAATAGTTATCTGGCGGTCAAATCGCCCAGGCCTAAGTAAAGCTTTGTCTAAAATATCTGGTCTATTTGTACCAGCGAGTACAACAACCCCAGATGTGGTTCCAAAACCATCCATTTCAACCAACAATTGATTTAAAGTACTTTCACGCTCATCATTGGCACCAGAGAAACCTCCACGGCCCCTTGCTCGACCAATTGCATCAATTTCATCAATAAATATTATACTGGGAGCGCACTGCCTTGCTTCTTGAAACAAGTTTCTGACCCTAGATGGTCCGACCCCAACAAACATCTCCATGAAATCAGAACCAGAAATAGAGAGAAATGGCACACCAGATTCCCCTGCAGTGGCTTTTGCTAGAAGAGTTTTTCCGGTGCCTGGAGGGCCTACTAGAAGTGCACCTTTTGGAATTTTGGCACCCAAATCTTCATATTTACTGGGGTTCTTAAGGAAATGGACAAACTCCATAATTTCTTGTTTTGCTTCATCACATCCAGCAACATCTTTAAAATAGATCTGAACAAGACATAACAATAATGAGGAAAAAAAAAGCAAGGGTGCTGGTGCTATGAAAAACTGAATGTGAAAAACAAGACATGTCTAAATTATAGACAAAAAAGAAAGCTACCAACCTTATTCCTGGCATTTTTATCTACTTTAGTAACTTGGGCTTTTCCTATGTTGAATATTCCTCGGGCACCCTTACCACCAGTACCACCAACACCAAGTCCACCTTGCATTCTCCTTCCCATATACATGAGGGATCCCAACAGCAAGAGTGTGGGAGCAAACCTCATCAATTCCTGGTACCAAACCATTTCAGAGACATATGTGACAGGCAAATAGTCATGAGGGTCAATCCCTAGTGCTTCCTGTGCTTCCTCCAACTTCTCCTCAAAAGACTCAACACTTCCAATATTGAAAAAGTATTTGTATTGACCGCCAGTTCTCCCAGCAGGGGCAGGCCCTTGGACAAGATCACCATCCGTCTGGTTGCGGGGAGAGTTCCTTACATATATTTTAGCAACTGACTTATTTGAAACAACAATATGATCTACTAATCTTGGTTCCAAAAGCTTATTTTTAAACTCTTGAAAACTAATCTGCAGAACACCAAATTCTGATCCACATCAGTACAGGGTGATAATAAGGAAATAAAAGAAACAATTTCAATTGAGAGACAGATGAACAGGTATTCCATTGCTAGTTGTGACATGTTTATGTTTGCGTCCTGTTTATCATAAAAAAGACACCACTTGAATAAACAAGAACCTAAAGAAATGACAAGAATGGTTCAAGAGCCAAGTACAGGACTTGCAATCAGATAGGAGAGAGTAAATGGTTCCAAATAATATAACTAGATTAATAATGTTGCATATTAGCAACCTCGTTCTATGTAGAATTAAGGTAAGCAAAAAAGGGAAACAAACTCATCTAGCAGATACAAAGTTAAAAACAAGTTCAGTCATAAAGGCAGCCCACACAAGCAGTAACTCAGGAAAAATTTGCTCCTATGAGAAACATGAATTAAACTATTAAAGTTTAACTATATCTATATTAACATGGCTGTTGGGTCGTTTGGTCAGTGGTCTCCGAAAATATATCTATATTTAATTATTATATTTTTATAATTAAATAAAAAATAACATTTTTATTTTCTTGTTCAATTATTTAAATAGCTATTTTGAAAAAGCACTGATCAAAAGACCCAACAGCCATATTAATATAGATATGGAGATGCAAAAAGATGTAATTAACAAGAAAGAAGACATGATGGAACAACAACAATCAACAATCAAACCTTTTCCCACGGGGTCGGCTATACAGAACAAAGAAGACATGATGAAAAGAAAAAATAATTTAATCAATGAAGAGTATTATTACAATACTACTTAACAACGTGATAACTGATAAGTTTCAAATTTTTGACCAATCATAACTTGTGCTCAGTGAAAAGATATACAATACATAGCAAATTGAAAACCATGGTGGATCCTGGTAATATGTCCCAAGTAAGGCTTACCTCTTGCTGTTCTTGGGCACCAATAGAGAGGGATGAGATAAACAGCGCCATCACCAACAAAGGAGTCATTAGACTTTGAAATTGCTTCATAAGAACCTCCTGAAAATTTCCATGATCATCTGTGTTCGTTTTTGAGTTATCTGGAATCACAGACGAAGCAGGATCAACGGGAAATAAGTCCAAACCCAATGCAAGAAGCCAAGAAGGATCCTACTTGGTTCTCCATTTTCACATTATTAGGAAATTTCACAAGACATACTTAACTAACAGCAATACACAGATAAACAGATAAAATTACAGAAAATCAGATGTTAAGGGCTTGGAGGATGGTTTGAAAACCCTTCCAAACCATCCAACACTTCAATTTTCAAACCCCTCCATATTATATGGTTTGCATAATTTATAATATTTAATTTTATTCTTAACCCTCTTTTTTTATACTTTTGTTCATTCATTATAAGGCACCCTCTTCATTTTTTTAAAGACTTCCAATCAATGGAATGGCTTGTTTAAACAATTCCACACCACCCCACTCCATTAATAACCACTCCACCCCACTCTCTTCAGAACTACCAACCAAACCTTGAGGGAAACCCAATTAAGGTTCTTTTTCCGTGTTGACGAGAACCAATAAACAACACTTAAGCAGCTATTATTTCCAACTAACACTTGCATTACATGTAAGTAGTGAAAAAAAAAAAGGCATGCTGCCATAATTTGTCATTAGCTATAGCCACTAATTCGAACAAGTGGTAATAAAACCCTCCTAGTTCAAAAGAAAACAAAGCACACAACTGGAACTGCATAGGTATGAGATTTTACCTTTAGACTCGGATTTTTCCTCATTTCCTTTCGGATTTCCCTTCTTATCTTTCGGATAGAAGTTCTCGTAATCTACCCAAAGGTGAAACGATTAGAACGTAAATCGAAGAGCAGTAAGAAATAAGACAAGGCGCAACAACTAACAGAAGCAATTTCCCAATGCTAATCATACATTATGGGGTAGTAAATTAATCATCGTAAAACAAGAGTAAATCCTTACTCTTTTTCTTTGGGGCTTCAGCAGAAAACATCCGGCGAAATTTAGGGTTTGCAAGAAGATATTTAACTTCTGACAAATTGGAAATGAAGCCTTTACGAGCTCCGACAGAAGTAATATAACCCCTAAGAAACCCTAATCCCCCTTCTGCTCCACCGGAATATGCTTGCGTCCTTCCTACCAGGTTCACAGCTGCCCGTGTCCCATCGCCATACAACAAATTCTATCATAAAAAAAAAAAACCTTCAATCTCATTTATGATGAACCAATAAAAAATACAAGAATCAAAGTTTACCTTAGCGCGCACAGAACGCGAGAGCGAGCGACCAATCCTTGTAAAGATCATTCTTTGTGCAAACAAAGAAACTATCCGATAAGTTACAAAACAATAGATCTGACAGAAACTTACAATAACGTTGCAGGGGAAGAAATTAAATAAAGAAAAAAAATGAAAGAGGGAGTCTTTGTTTTGTTTTACAGTGGCCGACGGAGACTATACTCGCGGCTCATTCATGAACTCTGTTAATACAGAAAGAAAAAAGATCGAACTCAAAGCCCAGAAGATATGTATATATATCTAACGCCAGTTTCATTAATCGGAGAGAAAATTCTTGAGGTCGTCAAGGTCCCTACGTCGGCTTTAAACTGACTTGCCAAACAAGCGAAGCCCACAGATCTGAGGCCTCCACTCTTTCTGTTCTTTTTTTTTTTTGGCTTTAAAGATGGATTAGGCTTTACCTGTTCAACAGATATTTGTTGGATATAAGAACAAAAAAAAAAGAGTAATAAATTGCACTTTCACCAAAATGTGTGAGTAATAAACTGCACTTTCTTAAAACGATGCTAAAAGTATAGTTCTTTTTTTTTTTTCAATTTTAAAATTTTATACTCTAGAAATATAATGAAAATTACAATTTAATTTACTTTGACTAAACTACTATATAAGTTAAATTATTCTTGTTGTTGCGTATAATTAAAATTTTACAAAATATTGACAAAAATTTAAACAAAAGGTGATGGCACTCATAATCAACCTAATTTTATGGTGTAAAATAAAAATAAAAATATATAAACACCAATTAGGTTGAATATCTCAGCATAATGAATTGAATAGAAATATAATAAAATCCCCAATAAAAGGAATCAATTCTTGATATTCTTGATTATCCGCAATATATGTTGAATATTGGATAGATGCGTTTGATGTTTGTTAAGTGTTGTAAGCTTAACAGGGATCAATGGGCGAAGACATTCCAAGTGTGGGACCGAAACAAGAGCTGGAACTAGTAGCATGGCAAAAACAAGAAGGCAAAAACGCACAAGTACGAAGCAGTTCACTGCAACAAGCAAAAGTGGCTAGCCACAGCGAGTATAAGCTAGTTCACTACACGAGCAGAAAAACACTCGCCACAACAAAGTGAGTGATGACGTGGCATATGACGCAGACAGCAACTAAATGGGTGAATTTAAAAGATATCTCAATCATCCAAAGATTCAAAAAAGCATTCAAATGGAGTCAAATTCAAAAGTTAAATTAGGAATGGCTTATATGTAATCTCTTATCATAATCCTGTCAGTTTCTTTTCCATTAATCTTGATTTAGTGGTCCATTTTCAGTTTCAAATTCTTGCATTCATCACCCATAAAACACATTCATACCCAATCAATTCCTTTCATTATGTATTAATCACCATTGATGGAATAGTGCCTCAATTCCTACTATAAATATGGGTCCCTAGGTCCAGTTTCTACACACCACAATCTACAGAACTCACACCATCTGAGAGTGAGGAACTAGGACCTAGAAGCATTCATATTTCAGCTCTTAGTTTTTCTTTTTGTTTCTTTTAATTTTCGAGTTGAGACAATGGCTGGAGGTATAACGTTTCCGCATTATTTCTTTCACTCTAGACATTTTAACATGTCATATTTTAGTGATAAAGCTTACATTTGGTATCAGAGCCCATTATGCCTCTGCCTTGCCCCGTTGTGAGATTACGAAAAATTTTTGGTTCTGGTTTTTATTTTATTTTGCAATTTTAATTTCATAAAATGATTCCTTACGAAATTCTGATTATTTTGGCTTTTGAATCACTCAAAACGGAGCACTATAGCAAAAGTTATGAATTATTTTCTATATCTGGTTCAAATTGGGTCTATTTCGAATTGTTCAATCTGTTTGGAGGAAGAAGACGATCCAAAAGACATGTAGTTTGGATCTCTTATTGAACGACACGACAGGAGATGCGTTTTAGGCCATATTTAAGGGCCAAGTCGTTTTATTGATTATTTTTATAAAAAAAAAATCAATTTTGGCAGGTGAGATTTGAACCACGCTCAACCAACATAAATGCTACTTTTTTTACCACTGAAGCAAGAAACCGTTTTGGTATTTAATGGTTTTAAAAACTATTTAATGGTCCGTTTATTTTGCATAACAAGTTGTTTGACTCTACATATGCTTTTTTAAAAATACATACAGTTTCGACGCTCCAAGAGATTTGAATCATGCTCTTTGGGTTTGAATGCAACATTATGACCATTAAGGCAGCCATCCATTTTGGATATTAATTGGCTTTAAAAGCGATTTAATTATCAGTTTTGCCTAATGCTAAATGTGCAAATTATTTCATGATTATTTATTATGTTAATTTCTATTTATTTATTTACTTGAAATTAGTTATTGGCACATTTTGAAAAATGTTATAAATGGGATAATTAATTAATTTGTGACATTATGTTTTTGTTGATTATTTAATTAATTTAAATCCCACTATGATAATTGCTTGTTTATTATAAGCATTTGAAATGTTTTATTTGTCATCTATTTAGTATATTTTTGGCATGATTAGAGTTTAGCCACAACATCTTTAATTATTCTAAGAGTATACATCAAGTTTTGTTTTTTAAATTACATAAAGAAATGACAATAAATTGTAATTAATCATATTTAGTGTTGTAAACATCATCCTACAGGAATGTTACCACATTGAAAAGATTAATTAGGATGTGATAGCATATTTTCTTTTCTCAATTAACCCACAGGGATTGGGGAAATGAGTGTTATTTGCTAGTTTCATCATAATTTGTACATAATCCTAACTAAATAGAACTTAGCCCACAGGCAGTTATATTTGTCAATAGGCTCATGTTTAAGTTACATGTTTTGCATTGGTACAACATGTTATATATAATTTATGAAAGTTGTCTCAAGTATTGACATAAGCATGTGATTTTTGTGCAGCTTTGCAACCACTCAACATTTTTGATTTTCAGGTTCCTGAACTTGATGGGGATAATTATAGACTTTGGAAGGAGAAAATTATTCTTCAATTAGGGTGGATGGATGTTGACTATGCCATCCGAAAGGATGAACCTCCTGCACTCACGGATACTAGCAATAAATCTGAAATAGATCTTTATGAACGTTGGGAGCGATCTAATCGCCTCAGTATGATGTATATCAAATCAAAGATATCTGCTTGTATACGTGGATCACTAGGAGTACATAAAAATGTCCGTGACTTGCTAAAAGCCATTGATGAACAGTTTGAATCCTCTGAAAAGGCTTTAGCAAGTACCCTAATGTCTAAATTATCCACCATGAAGCTCACTAGCATAAAAGGAGTGCGAGAGCACATTATGAGGATGAGGGATATTGCAGCTCAGTTGAAAACTCTTGAGGTTGAGCTTCCTGATTCTTTCTTGGTGTACTCCATTCTGAATTCCCTGCCGCCTCAATATGGACCTTTCAAAATCTCTTACAACACACATAAACAGAAATGGTCAATCAATGAAGTTTTGACCATGTGTGTTCAAGAGGAGGGAAGGCTCTTAGCGGAAATGGGAGAGAGTGCACATTTGGCAAATCAAGGGAAGGATAAGAAAAGCTAAGAATAAGGGTAAGGGAAAAGCACCAATTCAAGGAGGAATTAAAAAGGAGTCTAAGTGTTTTTTCAGTAAGAAGAAATGACACATGAAGAAAGACTGCATGAAATTCAAGGCTTGACTTGACAAGAAAGGTAACTCAATCTCATTTTTCATTTATGAATCTAATATGGTAGATGTTAGTAGTAACACTTGATGGATTGATTCTGGTGCTACAACCATATCTCAAATACCTTACAGGGTTTTCTAAACCAAAGGAAGCCAACGAGCAGTGATCAATACATCTATTCAGGCAACAAGATGGGTTCACTAGTTGAGGCTATTGGAACTTGCAAGTTGATCTTAAATTCTGGTTTTGTTTTGATCTTGGATAGGACTTTTTTATGCACCAAGTTTTTCTAGAAACTTGATTTCAATTCCAAACTTGTACCTTTGGGGTATTCCTTTGAATTTTCAAATAATATGTTCAAGTTGTTTTTCAAATATAATATTGTTGCAAATGGTACAATGAGTGATGGTTTTTTCCGAGTTCAATTGCAAGACAATACATCATATGATACAATGCATGCTTCCAGTAGCATAGGTATAAAGAGATGTGCTACTAATGAAAATTCCTCTATGTTGTGGCACCGTAGTCTTGGTCATATCTCATTAGAGAGAGTTAAAAGGTTAGTAAAGGAAGGAGTGTTAAATGCTCTTGACTTTAATACTTGTATTGACTGCATTAAGGGTAAGCAGACAAACAAGACCAAGAAAGGTGCTAAGAGGAGTTCTTCCTTGTTAGAAATCATTCATACAGACATATGTAGTCCTGATATGGACTCAAGTAATCAGAAATACTTCATCACCTTTATTGACGATTACTCACGATACATGTTTCTTTACCTTCTTAATAATAAAAATGAAGCACTTGATGCCTTTAAAGTTTTTTAAGCAGAGGTAGAGAAACAATGTGACAAACAGATTAAAATAGTGAGATCAGATAGAGGTGGTGAGTACTATGGTAGATACACTGAAGATGGACAAGCACCTGGTCCATTTGCAAGGTTTCTTCAAGAACATGGGATTGTTGCCCAATACACTATGCCTGGTTCTCCAGACCAAAATGGTGTTGCTGAAAGAAGAAACCGAACGTTGTTGGACATGGTGCGGAGTATGATTTGCAACTCTAAGCTTCCTAAATCCTTGTGGACTGAAGCTCTTAAGACGGCCATGTATATACTTAACCGTGTTCCAACCAAGGCTGTTGAAAAGACGCCATTTGAATTAATGAAAGGTTGGAAACCGAGTTTAAGACATATGCGCGTTTGGGGATGCCCATCTGAGGTAAGGATTTACAACCCACAATAAAAGAAGCTAAACCCAAGGACTATCAGTGGCTACTTTATTGGGTATGCTGAAAGGTCTAAGGGGTATAGATTTCATTGTCCATCACATAGCACTACGATTGTGGAATCAAGAAATGCTAAATTTCTTGAGAATGACTTGATCAGTGGGAGTGATCAGACTTGGAACTTAGATTCTGAGAATGATCATATAGAAACTCGAACTCCTACATCAAGTGATAGATTGGTCATAATTAATGCTCCTCAAGTACAAACGGTTATTGAATAACCAATCATTAAGGAACCACAATCAATTGACCATGACTTAGTTGATCCAGTTGTACAACAACCACAAGAACCTGTTATACAACCAGTTGAGGATGATCCTGACTCAACATTAAGGAGATCAACTAAGCTTAGAAGGTCAGCTATTCCTAATGATTATGCTGTGTATCTACAAGAATCTGATATAGGAGCTGAAAATGATCCTGAGACGTTTTCACAAGCCATTAATTGTAGAGAGTCTGAGTTATGGCACAATGCTATGAAAGATGAAATGAATTCCATGGCGTCTAATGGAGTCTGGGATCTTGTTGAGTTGCCTAATGGCTCGAAGGCCATTGCTTGTAAGTGGGTCTTTAAGACAAAAAGAGACTCATTAGGCAACATTGGGAGATATAAGGCAAGACTCGTGGCCAAGGAAGGAATTGATTACAAGGAAACATTTTCTCCTGTACCAAAGAAAGATTCCCTCCGTATTATACTAGCATTGGTTGGTTATTTTGAATTAGAATTACATCAAATGGATGTGAAGACGGCTTTCCTCAATGGTGATCTAGAGGAGGAGGTCTATATTAAACAACCTGAAGGATTCTTCTCAAGTGCTGGTGAACATTTAGTTTGCAAGCTTAAGAAATCTATATATGGACTGAAACAAGCCTCCCGTCAATGGTATCTTAAGTTCCATGAGGTTATCTCTTCATTTGGATTTATGGAGAATATCATGGATCAATGAATATACCAAAAGGTCAGTGGGAGTAAAATTTGTTTTCTTGTACTATATGTGGATGACATTTTACTTGCAACTAATGACAAGGGGTTGTTATATGAGGTGAAAGAGTTTTTCTCTAAGAATTTTGATATGAAAGATATGGGTGAGGCATCTTATGTCAATGGCATTAAGATCCATAGAGATAGAACTCAATGTATTTTGGGTTTGTCACAAGAGACCTATATTAATAAAGTATTAGAGAGATTTTGGATGAAAGACTGTCCACCAAGTATAGCACCTATTGTGAAAGGTGATAGGTTCAATTTGAACCAATGCCCAAGGAATGATCTAGAAAGGGAACAAATGTCTAACATTCCATATGCTTCAGTTGTTGGAAGTCTTATGTATGCTCAGGTTTGTACAAGGCCTGACATAGCATTTGCAGTTGGAATGTTAGGCAGATATCAGAGTAATCCAGGTATGGATCATTGGAGAGCTGCGAAGAAGGTTATGAGGTATCTCAAAGGTACCAAAGATTACATGCTAATGTACAAGCGAACTGAGAATGTTGATGTGATTGGTTACACAGATTCAGATTTTGTCGGTTGCATTGACTCACGGAAATCAACTTCTGGTTATATATTTATGCTTGCCGGTGGAGCCGTATCTTGGAGAAGTACAAAGCAGTCCTTAACTGCTACTTCTACCACGGAGGCTGAGTTTGTATCTTGTTTTGAGGCAACATCGCATGGTGTGTGGCTGAATCATGGATTCTATCTCAAGACCATTAAGAATATATTGTGACAACTCAGCAGCAATTTTTCTGGCTAAGAACAACAAAAGTGGAAGTCGAAGCAAACATATCGACATAAAGTACTTAGCCGTTAGAGAACGTGTCAAGGAAAATAAAGTTACCATTGAACACATAAGCACTGAGTTGATGATTGCTGATCCTTTAACAAAGGCCATGCCACCAACAAAGTTTAAGGATCATGTAGCTAAAATGGGACTTGGTTCAACATTAAGTATATGATTGTTGTACTAGGTAATAAAAAACTCTTATTTATTTTTATTTAAGTTGTTTTTCTCATTTTGTGTGCACATTTATATTTAGAGAATAAACAACATTAAGAGGACCTAGAATAGGCATATGGCTTATTCATTAAGTTTTGGAAAGGTTGAGAAAGTAACATGCATCGTAATACATGAAAGGTAATACTCACTTATAGAGGACTTACCGCTATGATTCGTGCATCTAACTTTTTCTCTTTTGGAATGTGTATAGCAAAGGATATTGAGATTATTAAGTGATATGGACCAAGTGGGAGAACGTCAGTTTCTTTTCCATTAATCTTGATTTAGTGGTCCATTTTCAGTTTCAAATTCTTGCATTCATCACCAATAAAACACATTCATACCCAATCAATTCCTTTCATTATGTATTAATCACCATTGATGGAATAGTGCCTCAATTCCTACTATAAATATGGGTCCCTAGGTCCAGTTTCTACACACCACAATCTACAGAACTCACACCATCTGAGAGTGAGGAACTAGGACCTAGAAGCATTCATATTTCAGCTTTTAGTTTTTCTTCTTGTTTCTTTTAATTTTCGATTTGAGGCAATGGCTGGAGGTATAACGTTTCCGCATTATTTCTTTTACTCTAGACATTTTAACATGTCATATTTTAGTGATAAAGCTTACAAATCCTAGTCAAATTGGGATCTCTGGGAGCATTATAAATAGAAGTTTCGTGAAGTTGGAAAAGGATCTCAGTTTTCACAACCATACCTTTAGTTAAGGATATCTTGTGATTATCAGTGGCTAGTTTTCTTAGGTTTTCCAAGAAGAACCAATGTAAGCATGAGTCGGTCGGTTCGAATTAGGGATTAGTTATTTGTTCTTTCTTTTGTATTCATCCTTCTTGATTCATATGATTATATTTACTTAGGTTTGTATACTAATAGCATGCTAGATTCATCCATGATTGAACATGTACCAAGTTACTAGATTCTTCATAACGAACTAGTAAGAGTTGATTATATGGAACGGTATTATGGGATTCTAAGTTCATGTTTGTGACTTAGAATCCAATATAATTATGTTTATCAAATTCATGTTTAGTTTGCATCTCTTATCGCGATAATACTTGTTTGAATTAATCTTGTCCTGGTTGGGAATTAATTTAATTTAGTACTATCATAAAATCTAGTAGTATATGTTATTGGAGTTCTCGGTCGGGGATAACATTGTTGCAAAGATAGGCTTTCGTAATGCATAACTATCTTGATTAGGGTGAAACTTTGAATGAACTAATTGATTCTGCATATCTTTAGATTGGCTAGGATTGCTGAAATCATTCTTCTTGGGATCTGCTGTCTTATCATTGATCTTTGCTGTAATCATAACCGCCATACAATTCCAATATCCGAATACCCATTTTGCTTAAGATTCACTAACTAACTGTACGATTGACTTGACGATCCACGAGAGATTCGACCCTTGGGTTGTGCCCTGTGCTACTACCTTAGGTTTTATTTGATCTCGATCATGACGACCGGTCGGAACAAGTCGAAGCAATTCGAGTGAGCGATCAAATTGGCGTCGTTGCCAGGGAACCATCTTTCAATCTAAAGGTTGGTTTTCTACATCTCCAACGAGGTAAGTATTCGCTTTTAATTTCCTTTCCAATTATTTCCTCCTTCCTTGTTGTGCAACTTCCGTGTAGTACAAGTAGTCTGAGCGAGTCTTTCCTCTGTGTTGTCCCTTATCTTGCAGATGTCATGGGTTTAGCAAGATTCACCATGGCGAATGGACTAGAGGATCTTTACAAAACCACCCCAAGTACGAGCCAACTAGCGGTCTCGGGGGTATTTTGAAGTATTTCAAGGAGAATTTTGATCCACCATGAGGACAAGTTGTCTCTTCCCTAAGGTAGTACAACAGGGAAGAGACCACTCCAGTTGAATAGAAAATTTATTTTATTATTTTGTTTCTTTATTTTTCATCATTTAAAATAAGGAAAATTTGTGAAAATGCCTTCTTCGCCATGGCCAATGCATGCACTCGCCATGGCGAATTAGTCTATCCCTTGAAGCCTTTTCTGACCCATTTGCTACGGCGAACGTAAGACTATTGCCACAAAAAACTGACCAGAAACCAGTTTTTAAATTAATGGGCTAAACGACATCGTTTAGTCCACCTGCTTAGACCTAACCCTAACCTCCTCCTCCATTCGACAGTATACCCATCATCTTCCTCCTCTTCAAACCCTCTTACCCTAAAACTCCATAACCACCCAACTTTTCAAAACCCTAGCCACCCAATCCAGCTGTTCCCGCCGTCAAATGCCATCGGAAAAAACCACCATCAGCCTCGCCGACTCCTCCGCCACAAAACCCCTGCCTTTTCTCTCTCATCCACCCTATATTTCCCCTCTTCACCAAAACCCTAACCCATTGCAACCATCCACCTTTGTCATAGCCCTCGCCGCTAGTAGAGCTCACCATTAGTCACGGCAAGTTCTCCAAAACACGAAATCCCTAAAACTAAACCCAACTTTAACCCCAAATCAAGCCCTAAGGTATTCTCTCAAATTCCTCCATTTTGTTTTCTTTTATTTATCTTTTTTTTAGGACTTAGAAATTCTCTGGATTGATTACCAAGTTGGGATTAGCTAAATTCTCCATGATCGAAACTTTAGGATTCGATAAAAAGGGAACCCACCTTCATTGCTGAACATGTGCCTAATGAAAACTAATTTTTGAAGTAAGCAATGAGGAATAAAGAAACATGGTAAGACTGTTAAAGTGTGAATTTCCTTATACTTGAGCTATAAAAGTATGAATTGTTTTAATGCATAAAGGAAACAAGTAGGGTCAACATTCTTAGCTTGCTCATGCATGATATTAAAATTAATTCTTTGAAGTAGGTAATAGGAACTAGGACCGCTACATAACAAATGTAATCCTAGGTAGAGACATAAGTAGACCCACATGAAAAATCTTCACACTTTTGACTCTTTTTGAATGAACTTCACGTAGGCATAGCAACATTCCATGAGAAATCAACGCATGCATGCTTACACATGACTAGTATAGGCCAATCTAATCAATGAAATCTTGCTCACACACATCACTTTCACACACTTGAGCATGTTGGCAAGGTAACTTTGGCACCTAGGTAAAATAAGATGACAAAACATATGGCATAATATTCTCTGAAAATATTGGGCTGCTATTTGTCATAGTATCGTGTTTTGTAACCTTTAATGCAAGAATCATGTCACTCAACCACGAGCGCACCAAGGCATCGAAGCAAATGACACCCCAAGAGGTGAAAGCCTTCGTTGAAGCACGAAAGCTTCTACATGAACACCCATTTCAACCAAACAGAAGATTCCCCTTCTATCAACAGATTAATGACTCGGGGCTGGAAGGGTTGTTGAAACCTCGATCAGAGGGGAACGTGGCCTTCATCAAGGACTTCTACTACCAAGAAAAGTTGTATGGCAAGGTAGACAGACTTACTTTCAGGGAGATACACATCTTAGAGATAGACCCCAAGGATATCAAGGAACTCTATAAGCTACCCGACCACCCTAAGTGTGCTTATGCAGCAGGAGAAAAAGACAATAGCCTGGTACCCTACAAGGAAATTGAGAAAACCTTGTGCATCGCAGGAAAAGGATGGGAACCTAGAACCAGCGAAACCAGCCAGATTTACATATACAAGTCCAGTCTTAACAACAATGCATGGATCTGGCTCCACTTCGTTAGCAACAATATCATGCCCACCTCCCATTCCCGCGATGTCAAACCATCACTAGCACACTTGCTGATCATGAAGAAGTCGGTAAGATTGCAGGACATGATTTTTGCCTCCCTCAAAGAAGTAGCCATGCATGGAAGAAAATGGGCAAAAATGATCGATGTTTTCACACCTCATCTCCGACCTGTACAAAAAAGCCAAGGTAAAAGCCAAAAAGTAGGACCTAGTGTTCAAACCCTTAGAGTTCATGGATTTGGACAGGCTGGAGTTTGCAGAACCTATACCAGAAGGAGGCACGCAGCACAGAACAAGCAGAAAGGGTAAACGTGCCGCAAGAAGAGGGGCATAAACGAACATTGGGGATTTTACCGAAAAGGTAGAGAGGATACTGAGGAGCCAAGAGTAACACAGAAAGCTAAGGAAACCCGTGAGGCCTTCCAATTCTTGTATAGGAACCAACTGCAGTTAGTAGAGGCGGAGCTAATCACTCTCACAGAAGCTCTACCACCATATTTTACAAAGCCATATGCAGCAGCTCCTGAGGACATCCCCAGTAGCTCCAGAGTAAGCAAGGAGACAATGGTTATCCCTGACTCAAAAGACGAGGATGAGGAGATGGATGATGCAGAGTCGAAGGATTTTTAGAGCCTTACCATTTACTTCCTTTTTATTTTGTTTTGTTTTTGTTTTTTACTTTACTTTGTTTCTGAATTATTAACTTAGATTGAATGACTATGTGAATGTTGCTAACTGACAAATTTGGTCTACTGATGGCCGTTAATTGAGTAATGTGCATGTTCTGAAACAGGTGTCTTAACCCCCAAAAACTAGAGCTAAATAGGTAAAATAATAAAGGGGTGGACTAAAGGAAACCCTACAAGCGATCAATACCTCCCCCACACTCGAACCTAATTGTTCGATTCAAAGTGTGGAGGGTGGAAATCATCTAGAAAATAATGGGGAAAATTTATAATACTTGAATGATTGTTATTTTAGATGAATATACAAGTAAACAGGGATGTGGAACAGCAAAAACAGAGGCTGAAAAACCTCCTCTGCCATGCTCGCCGTGAGTAGCTTGCTACAGCGAGCAGCAAATAGGCAAAAAAGGTCCTTTGGATCATTCCCCGTGGCCAATACAGGGGGAATCGTCATGGCGAATTTGGCAGGAAAAGCCTTCTAAAGACAAAGAGGTAAAAGTCAGTACTTTATTCACTTCAATCACATTTTGAGGAGCAACGTAAGTATCCTCCCCCAATTACCCGGTTTTCTGAGGGTAAAATATTGGCAGCAAAATAAATAGGGGGGCGGAAGGTATTTTACTTTAAAATTTTTTTATTTTATGAATTTCGCCTAATTGATTATTTTTGTTTTTATTTTCTTTTTCGTATGAATTTTTAATTTTCATTTCAATCGAATTTTATTTTTATTCTAATCCCTACAAACCCATCGTCACCTAAGGCCACTCGTGACCCAGAAAACAACATAAATAAATAAATGGTTGTGTTTTATTTATGTATGCTAAGTACCCCTCTGGCTTAAAACTTCTTGTTCTCAACACATTGAGGACAATGCTTGTTTTAAGTGTGTGTGTGTGGGGGGGGGGGGGATGGGGAATCACTCCGTGATTAGAAGTTTTAAGCCTTTAGGCTCTACTAATTATTTTTTTTCTTGAAATCTGGGTCAAATTTTTCGATTGAAATATCTTACGAAATGAACCTAGTATGTAGTAATTAGAAATATTTTTCAAAATTTAACTAAAGATACTTTTCTTAAAATATATTTTTTGTAAATCAACAAAGCCCACTCAGACTTTCCAAACTAGACTTAGAAATTTAGGACTAGAAACCTCTTGGTCAAACAAGATTTCTAGGGCGTTAACCCAGTTAGGAATTTCCTTATACCATGTAGGATATTCTTGTTTGCTTGAGCAAATTAAAACATGCTTGGAGAATATTAGAAGAGTCATTGAAATACGAATATGTGTGACCTAACCCCTGTTGGAAGGATTGAGCCCAAACACTAATATTCATGTTCATATCAATCAAGTGTTTTAACTGCTCAACTATTTTTCTTCTAGAACTTGCAGTGGGTCTTAATCAAGGCTGACCTAGCACACAAGAACCAGGGAAGATAGAGGCATTATTTCTGTAACGTTATGCCCAAACAGTTTATCCCTAGTCACCCCCTTTGAGCCTAAACATGTGAGTCCAAGGGTAAGGAAGAATCCAAGGTATAATAAGTCCAAAAGAACTTATACAAAAAAAAGATATATGCAAAGTAAAAGAAAAGTATAGAAAAATCCAAAAAGCATATAGTTAAAGATTCTCAAATTTGTATAAAAGGTTGAAGATTGAAATCACGTATATCTAGGGCAATACAATGCAAAAATCCAATTTATCCTTGGACTTGCAATTTTCCTTCTTTGAATCAGGATAAAAATATTTGGTCTCCATCAGCAATGCTACAAACCTAAAAAGACCTCTTGACTAGGGACTTGTGTGCAACAACAGTGGAGATAGAGACCCGCTTCAAGCCTATGCTAAGAAACAGGTAAGTATGTTATGAGTAAAATCTTACCCCAATAATATGGTGAGGCTTTGAGTGAATTGTTAAAATTGGTCCTAAATGATTACGAGATATTCTCCCTGTATGATTAATTGGTCGAAGTGATCTTAGGATCAAAATTTACTAGAATACCTGCATAGTAAATCTTTATTTCTGATTGAGAGGACTAACTCTTTAAGTTAGCTTGATCTTGAATGCTCTAGGCTTAGATCTTCTTTGTACTGAAGTACAAAGGTTTAAGTGTGTGGGTGATCGCACCCAAAATCAACCTAACTTTAGGGTGTAGAATAGAAGTTGTAACTGTCATTTTTGGCTCAGACAATTGTAATATGAATTTAGGACCGCAAGGGGTCTTAACCTTGGGGGACTTGTCCTTAGGTGATGCACCTAGGTGCCTACGTACCCTTCTGGAGGGATCAAAGTCCACGTAGTTCGTCATGGTGACGTCTATCGGAGCCGTTAGGCAAGGTTGATACCTAAATTGGGCCGTGTGCGGCTAAGACGTGCCTAAGGTACTTCGGGCGGGCAAGCCTCTCTGTGGGAGGTTGCCTTAGTGGGAGAGAGCTATGGTCTCTGAGGGCTGTTGGAAGCCCTGTAAGCGGTGTGCTCCGAGAAGGAGGTGAGCCGATCGGAGGTTGGTCCAGACGGAAGGCCAACGGTGGGGCTCAAGGAGGTGAAAGTACGCGTGAGGTGTATCTAAGGGGTGATGTGCGATAATCCTTCAGGTTGTACGTAATTCTGTCTAGAGTTGACTTGCCTTTTTAGTCCCCCGAGTGAGGGTCTATTTATACTTGTGTGTGGGGAGATCGTGCTCGACCAACGACCTCGTGGGACGTGGGTCGTCCCATGAGGCTTTGTGGAGATCCCATGTCTGGTTGAGGGGAAGCTCCGTGTGGTGACGTGGGCAAAGGCCACGTAACTGATGGATGGGTGGTGCCACGTGTCTCCAGCAGATGCTGGGGCCGTGCTTCTAGAACGTCAGTGCCACGTGTCCCAAGGTGGAATATTTCGAAGTTACATAAGTCCCCCAAGTCTACGGGTGTCGGGCGCCTGTGGACTTAAGTTCCTTTTGCCTGTAGGACACTTGGAAATTTCGCTGTCTTTACTTGCGGGATAGCTCGACCGCTTGGAGTATGGGAGCTGGCCGTCCGACTCATGAAGTTGGCCTTCTCGCATTGCTCCGTGGGAAAGCAGGTGTCTTGGAGAGGACACGCGTCACGTTTCGGGAGGCTGTCCGCCTGGCTTCCTCACTAAGTTTCTGAGTCATTTTTGCAGGAAGTACGCGACTTACCGAGGTAGAGTCATCATTGCTCAGAGGGGTCTTTCCCAAAATACCCTTTGAGGGTTAGTGAAGGGAATCCAAAAGTCAGGGGCTGCCTTGGTCATTTTCCGAAAAGCTCTCATCTGGCCAGTGGTTGGTAGCTGACGGTGGCTTCCTTGCAAAGGGCTGTTTGTTGAGGGAGCGGGCTTTGTTGCAGGTGCCACGCGTTAGGGCTTGAACGGGTGCTTCTGTAATTAAAGAGTTTTGCCGCCGTTTCTCCCTCATTAGTGCGGGTTCGTTTCCGAGGGTAGCCATCATTAGCCCGGGTGGAGAGTTTTGCGAAAAGACCCTCGAGTGTTTTGAAGCGACTCTTGGGTTCGTGGGGGCTTTTTGGTGTTTGCATCTCCTTTGCCCTGGCTATGTATCTCGTCTGTTGCTTCTTCCCACGTGTGCGGTTAAAGCAAGTGGTTGCAACTGGGTTTGATTGCAGAGGATAAGAGGTTTTATCCGTTGCGGGATTCGAGGGGTCGAAGTTTTTGAATCGTCGCGCCTCTTGGTGCCCTATAAATGCCCAACATTTGAAAGTTCGTGACTTTACATTTGCATTCACCTTTCTCCATTGCCTTTGTTCCTTGCTTTTTTGATCCCCGCTTCTCATTCAATTGAATCTTCGTGATGGCCGAAGGAGGTGAAGATTACAGCTACTACCCATTTAATTTCACTGATTTGGAAGATCTTCCTTCCTCCTCCTCTGGTCCGGTCTCGCGATACTGGCCAGAGCAGGGGGAGGAAGCAGGGCCTGTCACCGGGGATTGCTGCTGATGTCTCAGTTGTGGTACCTGCCACGGTGCCTACTGGTGGTGAGAGGGAAAGACGACTTCCTGTGCCTCCATCCTCCAAAAGGGAGCGTCGTCAAGAGGTTCTTCCGAAGGAGAGGAGGAAGAAAGACGGGAATGTTGGTGCGAGCGGACCCCGAGAAGGTGGAAGGAGGGGAACGTCTCTGGCGGAGCCGACCAAAAGCAGGGAAGGTGGTCCCAAGAGGCGTCCTGTTGAGGCTGACTTTCGACCGTCTCCGCAGGTTGTACGGCGGAGTACTAACCGAGAGGATGCTCAGGTAGAGGCTCCGGCGGGGGATGCAATTCCTGTTTCTGCCCCTGTTCCTACCTCGGTTGCCACTTCTGCTGCCGTTCGTCAATCACCTATGAGGGTGATTCTTTCTACCCGTCCTCCTGGCCTTGGCGCCGTTGAAGGGGTGAATCAGCCTCCTGCCAAGAGGGCCAGGGTGGTCGTTGAGGAGCCTATCCGAGATTCTTCCGGACCTCAGATTGCGGCGGGTGATCCTGCGGCTGTGGAGGTCGTTGAGTCCGGTGATGCGGCTGTGGAGGCTAGAGTCCCCTCAGACGGAGGGAATGTAGTGGCGTGTCAAGCGGCTGCCACGTGAGATCTTGTTCCTAGGTCGAGTGCTGACCCTTCTGAACCCCTTGGGCCACCAGAGGGGGATTGACTTTTGAGTTGGTGGCATTGGGCACACGCTTCCCCGTGGAGATGCGGGAGAGGGAGGTCAGGGGACTGGACACTTTGCCCCTGAATATTGCTATTCGAGGCTTCAGCCAGGTTGCTGAGGCGTTGGCCGACTTCCACCAAGCTGGACTTGAGTGGGAGAAGCGTGTGGTGAGTTCCCTTGTCTTGGTGTTTCTCTCGTTTTGTGATAGGTTTGTATTCCTTACTCCGCTGTACATGTGTGCACTTCTTGCAGGAGGAGATTCGCCGTGACTGGGATCAATTTTCCGTCGTTGCGGGCTCTAGGAGTCGGGTTCTGGAGGTCTCCCAGAAGCGGTTGGCGGACGTGCGGGAGCAGCTGTCTGCCAAGGAGCTGGAGTGTGAGGGTCAAGGACGGGAAGTTAAGTCCTTGACTAAGGAGGTCGCCCATCTCAGGGCCGAAGCTGGTCATCCTTCCGAGGTTGCGTTTATCCGCTCGGAGTTAGAGAGGGCTCGCAGGGAGTTGGCCGTCCGTCGGGATGACGCTGAGGGTCGTCAGCAGGAGTTGCATTCGCTCTGTGAGGCCTTGCGGGATGCGGAGGCTCGTGCTGCTGAGAGCCTTTCTGGTCGGCTGGCGGCTGAGGGCAAGGTTGCCGACGTCGCCGATCGTCAGGAGGAGCTATCCGCACAGAGGATGTATGGCATGCTCTTGGCGGTTGAGCAGCTCGAGCGTCTCTATGGGGAGAGATTCCCATCGGAGTGTGTGGCTTCCTTGCATCCTTCCACGGGGGTCGTCAGGAGGTGTTGACCACGTGGAGTCGGCTAGGGCCGAGACTTAGATAAATCTTGGGGATGCCCAAGATTAGGTTTATGTAATTTTTAGGGTGTTTACCCTTTGTAAATGGACGCCCTCTCATTTTTGGTATTAATGAGAATGATTTTTGTGAAGAGCTTTTCCTGCTTTCCTTTTTACTTCGGGGTAAAAAGTTGTAAGTGTTTGCAGTTTCTCTTTTCGTGGTTATCTCTTTACATCTGGGTAAGAAGATTTTTTGCATGAGCACCGTGTGATCATGACGGTTTGTATGCCTGTTGCTAGCGTTGTTCGTCAAACGTTCATTTTGTGGTTTTCACACCAAAGGGGTTTGTTTATCGCGCTTTTGGGGAAATTTTAGCTTAGCCATGGGGGCGCTTAGAGTTTCTTGGGCGGTTGAGCCCGTTGTCCGTGATAGGACTTACGCGAGTACTTTGCAAAGTTGAAGTCTTGTCTCTAGTTGAAAATAGAGTGCTTTCAATAAAACAAAATGAGTACATTCGTGCAGCTTCAGTCAGGCTAGCCTTGGGCAGGCTGAAGGTAAGCAAAATGTTTACATTCGGATTGCCCAAGTCAGGCGAGCCTTGGTCAGGCTGGAAATCCTAAATTCAAAGTAGAGACGCATATGACTTGACTTAAAGGTGAAATGCAAAGTGCGTTGGAGTCTTAAGCAGAGGTAAGGTCCGGGCGGGTGGAATCTAGCTTCTTTCCTCCTGACTCTTTAGCCTCGAGGGGTTCCTCGCGTGTTTCTTTGAGACCCAGGCGGGCGACCTTGACGGTCTTGGTTAGGCTAGCTGCGTAGCACGCTCGTGCCAGTTTCTGGTCCACCATGATTTCTCCAACCCCGTGGGGTGTTGGGAATTTCATTGTGAGCTGCGCAGTAGACACTACAGCTCTAAGTTTGTTTAGGGATGGTCGCCCTAGGATTGCATTGTATGCTGATGGTGCTGAGACAATGATGAAGTCTACATCAAGGCTCATGAGCCTTGGCAGAGTGCCCATTGTCGTTCGGGCAGTGATGATTCCTTATGCTGGAACCTGGGCTCCAGAGAACCCAATGAGCGTGCCGGGGAAGGGCCTTAGGCTGGCCTCGTTCAACCCGAGCTTTCTGAAGGTGTCGAAGTAGAGAACGTCTGCTGAGGACCCTTGGTTGATCAAGACTCTCTTAACTTCGTAGTTGGCGATGATTGTGGTCACTACCATAGGGTCGTCGTGGACTGATCCCTCTAGGTTAGTGAGGTTGAAGGTGAAGGGGTCTCCCTTGGCCTCGCTCTTCTTCTTGTGCTTTGGAGCGTAGTCTAGAGCGAGTATGGAGCGTTCCATCCTCTTCTTGTTCTGTAGTAGGGAGGAGGTCCCGTGCTGTAATCCGCGTGCTATGACGCTGATGACCCCGCAGGTAGGCGCTTGTCCGTCAGCTTCGCGGGGGTGCTCGAAATTGGCCCTGCTTTCCTCCTTGATGAACCTGCCGAGTTTCCCTTTCCGGATTAGGTCCTTGATCTGATTCTTCAGGTGGATGGAATCGTTGGTTTCATGTCCGTGATCATTGTGGAACTAGCAGTATTTGGATTTGTCCACCGGTCTTCCGTTTTCCGCCTTTTGACCTGCGGGGGGAATGTGAGCATGTCGGAATGATAAATTTCTTCCAACACCCCAACATGAGATCTATTGAGGGGAGTGTAGCTTGTGAGCCGTCCTCGGGGAGGTGTTCGTGGTCGAGGAGGCGGCCTTTTCCTGCTGCTTTTTTCCTTGGGGGCTTGGTTCTCGGTCCCTGTCTTCTCTTTCTTCTTTTCTGCCCGTTCCATATCGGCCCTGCTTATCAGGAACTTCCTCATCTTGTCTTTAGCGATCTGAGCGTTCTCCTTCTGAATGAACCATTCCGCACGGTCCATGAGTTCCTGTAAGTTGGAGACGGGGCACCTGTTTAGTTCCCCGTAGAATTGTGAGCATCGAAGACCCTGCTTTATGACAAAGATGGCGACGACGTCCTGGAGGCCTCGAACTTGGAGCGAGAGTTTGGTGAAGCGCGCCAAGAAGGCTTGCAGGGTTTCTCCCTCCTCCTGGTGGAAACCGATGGAGGAGTCTTCATTTTTCTGAAACCCTTTGCTGATGGCGAACTGCGTAAGAAAGTTCTGAGCCAGTTGTTCGAAGCTGTGGATCGAATTGGTGGGCAGTAAGGAGAACCATCTCAAGGCGGCTTCCTTTAGAGTTGATGAGAAGACCCGGCACTGTTGGCCGTCTGTCATACCCAGTATCAACATGGCCAAGTTGAAGGTATTCAGGTGATCTCGCGGATCGGTTTCTCCTCCATAAGGCTCTATGTGGAAGGGCATCTTGAAACCCATGGGCACGTGCTCGTTCATGACTTGTTGGGTGAAGGGGTGTCTCCCTCTTCCCTGAAAGTCGATCGCGGGCCACTAGTAGGCATTTGCACCGGCGGCTGCGTACGGGTTGTAGGCCGCGGCCCATGGCATGTGGAGGTAGGACCCTGGAGGGTAGTTTGGGACTGGTGATCGTGGAAAGTTCATAACGGGTCGTGCTGCCTGTCCGGCGACCATGGTAGGTCCAGGTGGGATCACCGTTGGGAGTGGTGCCATCATCAGTGACAACCGTGCGAACTCCATGGGCAAGGTCCCAAACTGAATTGTGGGCAAGCCGGTAGGGTCGCTAGAGGTCCCTGTCGTCGCACCGTGTGGCACTATGGGTAGCTGAGTGCTCACATTTGCTGGGGCGAGGTTCCTGTCCTCTTCCCATCGTTGTTGGCGTAGAGCTGCTACTTCTGCCTCGAGGCGGGCGATCTCAGCGTCTCGCGGGTTCCTCGCTAACTCTGTCTTTTCTTGACCACCGGTTGTGGGGCAAGGGACGTGTGGCATGCCGTACGGGTGCTGGGGGCAAGTTTCCTCTCTATATGTCGGGTTCTAGACCACGGTCTCCGTGATGGCTACTTGTGTTATTAAGGAGCTTTGAGGTTGGGTTGCGCCTGATCCGCCTGCCTCGGTTGTGACTGGTTCGGCCGTTCCCTGGCGATTCCTCGTGCTGCGTCTCAGGGTGCTGGCATCAGTCGTGGTGGTGGGAACGTTCGAGTTGGTCATGACGTATCGTGTTCTATATTTGTATTGGAGATCAAAACAAAAAACAAGTGTGGGTTTCTGAGTGTTAGGTGTATACTCCTACTCCCCGAAAAAAGAAATGTCGTTTAGTGGCAGAGTGCGCAAGGCATTGTGGTCTGAATAAGACCGCAGTGGGCGCCACTGTAACTGTCATTTTTGGCTCAAACAATTGTAATATTAATTTAGGACCGCAAGGGGTCTTAACCTTGGGGGACTTGTCCTTAGGTGATGCACCTAGGTGCCTACGTACCTTTCTGGAGGGATCAAAGTCCACGTAGTTCGTCATGGTGACATCTATCGGAGCCGTTAGGCAAGGTTGATACCTGTATTGGGCCGTGTGCGGCTAAGACGTGCCTAAGGTACTCCGGGCGAGCGAGCCGCTCTGTGGGAGGTTGCCTTAGTGGGAGAGAGCTATGGTCTCTGAGGTAATTATGTCCAAAGTTGAATTGCCTTTTTAGTCTCCCGAGAGAGGGTCTATTTATACTTGTGTGTGGGGAGATCGTGCTCAACCCACAACCTCATGGGACGTGGGTCGTCCCACGAGGCTTTGTGGAGATCCCACGTCTGGTTGAGGGGAAGCTCCGTGTGGTGACGCGGGCAAAGGCCACGTAACTGATGGATGGGTGGTGCCACGTGTTTCTAGCGGGTGCTGGGGCCGTGCTTCTAGAACGTCAGTGCCACGTGTCCCAAGGTGGAATATTCCGAAGTTAGAGAAGTTAAATAATCTAAATATCTACGAAAATACGCCAATTAGGTTCAATATCTCAACACAAGGAATATATTATAAATATGATAAAATGCCCAATAAAAGACACTAATTCTTGATTATCCGCAAAACATGTTGAATATTGGATAGGTGCGTTTGATGTTTGTTGAGTGCTGCAAGCTTAACAAGGATCAATGGGAAGAAGACACTCTAAATGTGAGATCGGAACCAGAGCTGGAACCAATAGCAAGGCCAAGAAAGGGATCAAGACAATCAAGAACGGAGCCATTCGCTGCAACCAACTAAACTGGACTCGCCATTGCGAGTAATGGCCTGCTCGCTATGGCGAGCACAAAACACTCGCCGCAGCGAGTGTACACTGATGATGTGGCGATGATGCAGGCAACAACTTAATGAGCAATTTTAAGAAAGAGTCCAGTCATTCGAAGAAACGGAGAAGCGTTCAAACACATTCAAATTCAAAAAGTTAAACCTGGAATCACTTATCCGCTATCTCCATCCTAAACCTATTCAAACTGGGACTCCCAGAGCATTATAAATACAAGCTTCATCAAGTTGACAAGGGACTGGAGAATTACACCATCAATACTTAGAAGAGAGAGCTTATGAGATCATGATCAACTAAGTTCTTCTTGGGTTTCCAAGAAGAACTGGTGTAGGCATGAGCCGATGGTTTTGCATTAGGGTTTAGATGATTTTGTCTATGTATTAGTTCTTTCCAATTCTTATAATTATGTTTGCTTTGATTCATGTATTTTATATCTTGCTATATTCACCATGTGAGAGCATGTACAAAGTTGCTTGGTTCTTCATTACGAATTAGTAGGTACTGTTTATATGGAAGAGTACTAGGAGTTCCAAGTTCTTGGAATTCAATATAATTACATCTATTGAGTTCTTGATTAATCTGCATATCTTAATTATGACATTATTCGTTTAATTATTCTTTCCTGGTCAGGACATAGTTTTGCCAATAATATGATAAAATCCTGTGAAGCATGTTATCGATATACCCACTCGGGAATAACATAACTACATAGATAGGCCTTCGTAATGCATGATAATCTTGAATAGGATGAATCTTAGAATGAGTTAGTTAAACCTCTAGATCTTTGTATTGGCTGTGATTGTTGAACCCATCTTTTCTTGGAACTTGTTTGGTATAATATCTTTAATAATCTCACTACAATTACTACCTGCCTTTTCAGTTTGCGAGTACCTATTTGTTCTAGATTACTAACCAATTGTAAGACGAATTCGACGATTCCGCGAGAGATTCGACCCTAGGTGTACACCCTGTGCGACCCTGAGGTTTTTATTTGATCATGATCGTGATGACCAGTCGAGACCTCGACTTGAATAAATTCGAAGAGTTTTGGACACCAATCAAGCTAGTGCTTTTGCTGGGGAATCATCGGTATATCTTGAGGTTGGTTATCTACATCTTTGACGAATAGGTATTCGTTTTAATTTTCTTTAAAATTCCCATATTTCAGTTTCATTTTTTTGTCTTCTTTTTTTTCTCGTCTTTTTTCCTGTTTTTCGTCAATACATACTCGCTGGGCTACTCGCCGTCTAGTATTCGCCGCGGCGAGCCCCGTAAAGTCTATTCACTCTTTGCCACCATCTCGCCACAGCAAATAATAAGAAAAAGTTCCTTTCTTTTTTATTTTCCCTTTTATTTTCTTTTTCTTCTTTTTTTTCTCTTTCCCGAAGGATAGAACACCCGGGCAGCACCGTGGCGAGCAAACAAGGATTTCTGGACCCCTCGCCACCCCTTCGCCGTTGCGAGTGGCATAACGTACAAAAGGTACTCGCCACAACGAACAGAGGAGTGATGTACGACGCTGCCATACCTCGCCATAACAAACCCTCTAAATTAGCCCCCTTATCCCCATTCGCTAATGATCTTGCAGAACTCAAGGATTTGTCCATCAGTGGGTTCAAAGCCATAAGAGTTGCATTTGCAGAACAAGAAGCGGAGACCAATAAGCAATTAGAAACCTGAGGGTGCAATGGGAAGAATGGCTCCTCCCAATGGAAGAAAATATATAAAAATTTGATGAGAAGGCAGAGTAATTAGCAGTCCAACTGCTTAAAATCTATAAGGACTAACTACAAGCCCCTACCACAAGGGCTGTAGAAAAGGTGTCCTCTGTAGACGAGGAACCAACGGAAATTCCTCCAAGAGAAGTTCATAACAAGAAGGCTAAAATAAAAAAAAAAAAGCGGTATCCTTTTCCTTATCCCCTTATGATCATGATAATAAAACAACTAGTAATAAATAAATAGATGAACGGCTTTCTGTACCGCAAAATTCTTCCCCTTTGTCTTCCTTTGTGCTTAATAATGCTGAGAAAGGTAATGTGTCTTGTTTTATAGGTGTTGAAACTTTGATAGGAAAGGATGTAGAACAAAAGGACACTGAACTTCTAGTTGTTCCGCCTCTTCCTGCGTATAAGAAGAAAACTATTCAGTTTAAACTTCAAGAAGAGGAAGAACTCGAGAAAGCTAGAAGAACAAAAAATACTATCCACTTGCGCTCATTAGTTCTTCACTTGAAGTGAAAATGGAACAACCTGAGACCCAAGAAAAAAGCATCCCTTGCCCCTTCCTTAAAAATTAATATGCTCTCTTTCACCTTTAAAACAAATAATGTTTGTGATATAGGTATAGAGGACAAAAACCCTAAAATTGAAAACATCTTAGACCAAGATGAAGTAGATTTGGCAATAGGGATGACCAAAGTGCAAGATAACCATAGGGAGGGGAATACTGAAAGTTCCTGAAAATGCGGGCCACTCCTTCTATTCCAAATACTCAAGGAGAACCTGCAACTTGGAAAGGTAAAAGGGAATATTGAAAGTTCCTTGGAGCGTAGGTACCTACTACTGCCCCGACTTCTCCAAGAGAATATGAAGCTGGATTGACCATCTGGCTGTTTCGTTCATCACCTTATCCTTAATTTTGGTAGCCCTCTAAAATAAGTGTGGGGGAGGAAACCTCCCAATAGTAGTAGTTTTTAAATTTTTAGTATTCGATTGAGTCTTTTGTTTCTTTCTTTTACATATAACTGTCTAACACTGCTATTTAGATTATCACGTGAACTACTAACTATTCACTAAACCTGTATAAATATTATTGTATTATCTTTTTGCATTACAGGTATTTCAACCCTCACATCGGGCCACCAAAGGTAAAGTATCACATAAGTGTAGGGGAAGGAAACTATGTAGAATTCAATAAGAATACTTGATATATATATATATATATATATATATGTATGTATGTATATATTGCTGTTATTTTGGATAGTATTGCATGGTAAGTTCTTAGAAAAAGAAACCCAAAAGATCTTTCTGTCTCACTCGCCATCAGCTATTCATTGCAGCGAGCAAAGCAACGCAAAAAAAAAGAAGGTTCTCTAGACCCTTCACCGTGGCAAGACAACATGAACTCGCCACAGCGAGTGACCCAGCAGCAACCTAGGGCTACATAAATGCCCTAAGAGGACCAGGTTTGCTACCCTTTCCCCTTACACTTGAACTTTTAAATTTTAAAAATTATTTACATGAATAAGTGTGGAGGAAGGACAAAAATAGTAGTTTAGGCATGTTTTATGAGTCACGTTTTTGAGTCCTCTAGAGTCAACCCCCTTGAGGGGCATGGTAAGTATTCTCTCTCCCCAATTACTCGGCCTTCTGTGGGTAAAATATTATCTGCCAAATTAGTGTGGGGGGAGGAAATTTACCTTTAAAATTTTTTGTTTAAAAGTTCCGTGTTATTGACTAATTTTGTTTTTCGTCTAAATATTTCAAATATTTCTTTTTGAATTTTGAATTTTGTTTTTTCGTTTTAACCCTGCGAAACCATCTTTACTAGAAGTCACTCATGGTTCCCAAGCTTCATATAATAAATGGTTATTTTATTTTTGTCTGATGAGTTTTTTTTGTCTGCTAAGTACCCCTCCGTCTTAAAACTTCTTTGTTTTCAAAGCTGATCGCACCCAAAATCAACCTAATTTTAGGGTGTTAAATATCTTAAATAATACATAAATATATATATGAATTTACACCGAAATAGGTTGAATATCTTAACATAAGGAATTAGTAAAAATGTGATAAAATACCCATAAAAAGCATCAATTCTTGATTTTTTTTATTACCCGTAAAACTTGTGGAATATTGGATTGGTGCGTTTGATGTTTGAGTGCTGCAGGCTTGACGGGGATCAATGGGAAGGATATATTCCAACTATGATTGTATTTGCTTCATATCACATGTCAATAGTTTATTAGATTCTTCCATGAATGGGCATGTAATTAGCCTACTGGATCCTTCATATCGGTCGGTAATCATTAATAATGTGGTAGAGCACGTGGAATTCTTGTTTCTTGGAATTCGAATACATATCTATTAATTGGGTTTTTGATTGCATGCATCTCTTATTGCGGTAATATTTGATTAAATTGATTGACCCGATCGGGCGATTGTTTGTCTAATAACATCATAAAATCTCTTGGTTCATGTTATTGATTTCCCGGTCGGGGATAACATTATCATTAGATAGGCTTTCGTAATGCATGTCTATCTTGAATAGGATGAATTTAGAATGAACTAGTTGAACCTAAAAACCTTTAGATTGGCTAGGATTGCTGAGTTCTATTCTTCTTGGGACTTGTTTAATTACATATTGAATTTAAAATCCTTGACCCTTTTTATTACAATCTTCATTTGCCCCTTTCATTCCATGGATACTCCTTATGCTTGGATCACTAACCAATTGCAGGATCAATCTGACGATTCCGCCCTGAGGGTTTTATTTGATCATGATTGTGAAGACCGGTTGAGACCTCACCTTGAAGAAATTTGAAGTAGTAAAATTCGACGAGATCAAATTGGCACTGTTACCAGGGAGTGTCGGTTAATCTTACGGTTAGTTACGTCTTCAACGAACAGGTATTTGTTTTTATTTTCATTTTTGATCTTTTTGTCTACTTTTTCCCGTTTTCTTTCCATTTTTCATTTTTTTTCCACATAGCTCACCGCTTACCCTCGCTGCAGCGAGCGTAAAAAACTTTCTTGGCATTCGCCACTTGCTCGCCGTAGCGAGCTAGTTTGTTCTAGGTTATTCGCCATCTGCTCGCCACAACGAGTGTGACAGCATAAAACCCCCTCATTCTCATAGTTTATGACCAGAAGGTCTAAAGGAGACTATTTTTCTGAAGACCTGGAGATCGAACGAACTTCAACAAAACTTAGGAGAGAAAAGAAAAGCTGACTCATCCTATGATATATCTCAAAACTTGGTCCCGGTCTTTGAGAATGATTTTGAATTAATAGGACCACTGTTGAACTCCCTGCGAAACTTTCACGAATTGGTAGGAGATAATCCCTATGTGTACTTAAAAATCTTGCACATGCACTACACCACACTTAAACCCGTAGGCACTAAAGTAGAGGATCTCATTTGGAAGGTATTCCGAATGACATTGGAAGGAAAGGCCATGGAATGATTTTTGCATTTTCCAACCCAATCTCCTGAAGCCTTACTCTCTTGGGACGCTCTCTGGAGCGCTATCCTCGAAAAGTACTTCCCATATAATAAAGTTTCAGCGACTAGGAAGGAAATCACTTCCATTAGGTAAGAAAGAGATGAAAACTACTATGATTATTGGGTCCGCCTTCAGAACCTGATGACCAAATGCCCTAATCATTGGCTCCTTCTGGCTCAATTAGTAAATAGCTTCATAGATGGCCTGAACCCTGTGGACTCTGACATGTTAGTGGTCGTAGCCAATTGTGTGCTAGAAGATCACACCCCTATCGAGGCATATAATCTAATAAAGAGATGTGCAGTAACTAAAAACAGAATATCCCCTAGGGATGTGCACTTAGTAGAGGAAATCAGGTAGGAACAAAACTACGCACTAGCTCAAATCACTAGGGATATAGCTGAGTTGACCTAAGCGGTTAAAGCCTTATAAGGCCCACAACAGCAAACATAGCAATTGGCTCTCGTGGCTACAAGTTGCAACATGTGCGAGTCCATGATGCAAACTACCAATGACTGTCCACATAAGGTAGAAGAGGTCAATGCTATGTTTCAGCAAAGACCTGGGATGTATCAGGTGCGAGACCTAAAAACCAATCCCACCGCCCTTATGTCTACTAAACAACGAAACCTTGGTTCTGATGTTAGGGAACTCAAGAAAATAGTAGAGAAGGGATCCATAGAATTTTGAGAACAAATTGTACATGAGCGTAAAATAACAAATTCCCAAATGCAAGAATTCGCCACCCACGTGGACGCCAAACTCAATGACCTAGCGTCCAAGGTGAATGCATCACATACCAAGTGTGACAACTTAGCGGAATTTGTCAGAGGGTTGTCCAATAATTTGAGTGAGCAGCAGGCACAAATTGGAGGAACTATTCCTTCCAAGACTGTAACAAACCCTAAGGTCGTGAATGCCATCACCTTGTGGAATGGAAAAGGTTATGAGAGACCAACAATGCCTATCGCTCAAGAAGAGGAGGACAACGACGATAATTTCAAAGTAATGTCCTTCCAAGGAGTGGAAAGTGAGAGCATAAAGGAAAAAGAGCTACTAAAGAAAATGAAAAACCCCCCACCTCCAAGAAGAGCAAAAGGATGATATCACCCTAGAGTAAATAGGTAAAAAGGATACCCCTGACCCAAAAGGTAAAGGGGTAAATATCGAAAAACTGCACTTTCCCCATTCCTATTTAATGCATGATATAAGACAAATAATAACTTTAAGCAAGACGAGGAAATCCTCGAGCTCTTAGAAAAGGTAGAAGTAAACATTGCCTATGATAAAACTAATTAGGAAGGTACTTAAGTATGCTGATCGGTGACTTTTTCCACAAATTTGAATTTCTCTGAATAAAGGTTCCAACCGACCGTCACAGTTGTGATCAAATAAAAACCTCAAGCAGCACCGGGTGCAATCCAATGGTTGAATCTCTCGCAGAATCTTTGAATGAACCTGCAATTGGTTAGTATCTCAAAGAAAATAGGTACTTGCAGAATGAGTAGGGAGTTGATAGGTGTAGAATATTATAAAATAGGATCCCAAGAATATCAATCATAGATAATTAGAAGATATTCAAGTATGATTAATTTATTTGAAATTTATACTATTCATGAAAGTCATGTATTATGAAGGCCTATCTAAATATTCATGTTATCCTGGACCGGGAACATCAATAACATGCATTAAGAGATTTTATGATACTATTAATCAAACTAATACCCGACTGGGTCAATCAATTTAATATAATATTATCGCAATAAAAAATACAAGCAATCAAGAATACAAAGAATAAAATTGTATTGAATTCCGGAAACTAGAAAACCTAAAGTACCTTTTCGTATAAATCAAATCTTTACTAATTTGTTATGAAGAATCTAGCATATTGATACACGTTCGTTCATGGTTGAATGCATCAAGATAATGACATACGAAACAAGGAGATACAATCGTAAACTTGGAAAGGATAAATACACAAGCAGAATAAAATTAATAAACCCTAATGAAGAGCCATCGGCTCATGCCTACGCTAGTTCTTCTTGGAAACCCAAGAAAAACTTAGCCGCTCATATTCTCTCTACACTCTAAATTATATGTGAAATCTCAGGATCTCTCAATGGAATGGAATGCCTTTGCAACCTTGTGAAGCCTCTATTTATAATGCTCTCGGTCCTCCAATCTGAGTAGGAATAGGATTGAGATAAGTATTAATTGGTATGGGATTGAATATTTAAATTCAAACCAATTTAAAACCATCTGCAACTCCTTTTTTATTTAGAAGTCCTTTAAAATTCGTCACTTGATCACTTGTCGACGTCAGCAGGCCTTGCATGTTGCACACTCGCTGTGGCGAGTAATATGGCTCGCTTGAGCGAGCTGTGTTGCTCTGCTCACTGTGGCGAGCTCTTTCGCTCGCCATGGCGAGTCCTTCATCCTGTTATCTATGTCAAGCTGTTTTGCTTGCCATGGCGAATCATGAGTTCTTGTTGCACTCTTCTCTTGTTCTTGCTTCCTCTAGGTCTTGCCACGTGTTCTTGCTTTGACTCTGGTCCTTGCTCTTGGAATAAATTTTACCATTGATCTCTGTAAAGCCTGTAACACTCAACAAACATCAAACGCACATATTTGATATAGATTTTACGAATTATCAGAAACATCAACAAAAAAGGGCTTTTTATGAACATTTTATCATATTTCTAGTCCTATTCCTTTTGTCAAGATATTCAACCTTTTTGGGGTAAAATCACATATATTTATATATAATTTGTGCTATTTAATACCCTAAAGATAGGTTAATTTTAGGTGTGATCAAATCCCCCACACTTAAACCTTTGTTCTCATGGACAAAGAAAATCTAAATCTAGAGAATTCAAGATCAAGCTAACTTAAAGGGTTAGTGCTCCCAATCAGAAATAAGAATCTACCATGCAAGTATTGAAGTAATTTTTGATCCTAAGATCACTTCGGCAAATTAATCATGCGTGAGAGTTTCTTCAGGAATTTTTAGGACCAATTTATGAATATGCTCATTGCCTCACCAATGTATTGGGGTAAGAATTCACTCATAACATACTTACCTGTATCTTACCATAGGCTAGAAGGTCTATATCTCCACCTTTAGTGCACACAAGTCCCTAGTCAAGAGGTCTTTTGGGCTTGTAACATTGCTGATGGAGACTATATATATATATATATATATATATATATATATATATTTTCTATTTAAAGAACGGAAGGGTAGAATCCTCCTTTGCATAAATACTAAGTCTTGATTGTTTCAAAACTAAGGTTTTTCTTCTCATCCTTCAACCTTATATATACCCTGTACTTTGGTAGTTTTGTACCTTGTTTATTATTATTTTCTTTTTACTTTTCGAATAAACCATTTGGCTTATCGAATTCCCAAGGTGTTTCATATGACTGGGAGGACAATAAGTTTTTTACCTCGACAATCAAACAATTAATATTAACAAAATACGTTAGGAGAATCTTCTTATGTAAGGCTCAAAACAGGATAATAGGGGTATGCTTATCGAATTCCCAAGGTGTTTCATATGACTGGGTACAAGAAATGAAAGCCAGATGCTCTATTTGCTGATGTGGGCTTTGTAAGTCCTTGATTGCTTGGGTCAATTCAGCTATACCCCTAGTGATTTGGGCTAGTGTAGAATTTTATTCATGCCCTAATTCTTCTACTAGTAGCACGTATCTAGGAGATCTTCTCTTTCTGATTAGTGTACACTTTTTGATTAGGTACTAGGCCTCGGCAGGGGTGAGATCTTCTAGTGCACAATTAGGTGCAGCCACTAACACGTCAAAGCAGTCAGGGTTCAAGCCATCTATGAAGCTATTTACTAACTAAGCTAGGGGGAGACAATGATTGGGACATTTGGTTATCAGGTCCTGAAGGCGAACCCAATAATCATAGTAGTTTTCATCTCTCTCTTGCCTAATAAAAGTAATTTCTTTTCTAGTGGCTGAAACTTTATTAGATGGGAAGTACTTTTTGAGAAAAACACTACGGAGGACGTCCCAAGAGAGTAAGGCTTCAGAGGATTGGGTTGGTAAGAGCAAGAACCACTCTATAGCCTTCCCTTATAATGTCATTCGGAATACTTTCCACATGACATCCTTTACCTTACCCCTATATGCTTAAGTGTAGTGTAGTGCATGTGTGGAATTTTTAGGTGCATATAAGGATTATCACCTACCAATCCATGAAATTTCAGAAGGGAGTTCAGCAATGGTCCCTTTAGTTCAATGTCATTTTCAAAAACTAGGACTAGGTTTTGAGTTATGTTGATCGCACCCAAAATCAACCTAAATTTAGTGTGCTAAATAGCATAAATTATAGATAAAAACATATGATTTTGCACCAAAAAGGTTGAATAATTTGGCATAAGGAGTAGAGCAAAAAATGTGCTAAAATGCCCATAAAATACACTATTTATTGATATTTTTTATTATCCGCAAAACCCGTGGAATATTGGATAGGTGCATTTGATGTTTGTTGAGTACTGCAAGCTTAACAAGCACTAACTTATTATGGAGAAGTCATCGAGGTGTGTATGAAGGTCAATATAAAGCACTTCCTATAAGAGAAATGGAAAGTGTTGTATTTTCTAGATTGCAACATTTTAAAAATGTTGAGTAAAACTTATTATGCAACAGTTTAAAAGCATTGCATAAACATTAAAAAGTATTGCCTATAAGAAATGGAAAGTGTTGCAGTTTCTATTCTAACAACTGATTATGCAACAATATTGATGTTACAAAACAAAGTCATTACACAATTCAAAGCAATACTAACACCTGATGTTTAATGTTTATCACTAACAACAAAAAAGCTCTATCAAACAAACTAAATTAAAATTGATATTTCACCTTCATCATTGCATCTATCATCTTCTTCCTCTTCCTCATCTTGATCACAAACATATCACTATCACTAATCTCTCTAGCCAATCCATTTTCCTACATAGTATTACAAATGAGTATTTTGAGAAAAGTCAAGTATGAAATTAATATTACAATATGAGATAGGAATACAAAGAAAACAATATCAATTTTACCTCATCAAAAGCATTAGGTGATGTTCCTAACAAAGAAGACAATGCAATAGCATCTATATTCAAATTAGGATTCCTTTGTACTAAATGCTACTATGTATCAGAATGCATATTTATAACTCCAAGGCAAGTCCGGTTCAACAGGTTTTGCTAAGAAAAAGAAAGACAAGGACGAATGAGGATGACATACCATAAACCCAAAGTATTTCTATTTCTCTCCATTCTTGGACAAGGGCACAACAGTAGCATATCAAATGGGAGAAAATCATCAACTAATAGAACATAACATAGTCTGACACCGAAAAAAAATAATGGAATAAGCTAATATGGGAAATATATTCAAAATGATTGCTTTGAGCATAAAGCAAGATACCTCTAATCCACTTTTTAAGCCAATGCCAAGGATTGTAAATCCAAGTCCAATTAAAAGAACATTCTTTCTTGTATATTTGAATTGTGTCCTTTGTCACATCAAAAGATATAACTAGTTAGATAATAACAAGGGTGATGAATTGAAAAGATAATTTCAATTAAAGTATAATAGAACAAAAATTTGTGTTCTATAATACTTTAACTAAAATTTTGCCAGCTTGTAGCCAAAATCCTTAAGTAATAATATGATAGTGCCTTTATTCTTTTGCAAATACTGAAAAAAATGATACAAGTGTTAAACAAATTAACAAATAGAGAAAAAGGAAAAATCAATGCATGATCTCAAATGATGATATAATGTGAAACTAAGAACATGCCTGATTGACAAGATCGACAGTAGGTTAAATTAAGAACAATGATTATGGAACAACATACAGTACTATTTTAATTATAAATCAATTAATTAATATATAATATATGTGATCACAAATATATTGAGAAGATTATATCCATAGAGACTGAAACAAAACAATTCAACAAGTTTTGAACACTGAAGTAATTTATTTGGTGTTCAAATATAACAATTAAATTTGGTCAAACACTGAGGAAACAAAAAAGAGAGAAATAATATTAATGTGAAATTTTATGCTAAGACAATATGTAATTTATACATATTCTAGTATCAAGAAAAGAAGTGTAATACCATCTAACCTTTGAAGCAAAAGTCCCTTGAGGCCAATTGAGGAGTCATGCTATCATCTGGCCTGTTTGATAGCAATCATCATCAATAGAATATTAAAGGAAGGGCAATGAAGAATGAATATATATATATATATATATATATATATATATATATATATATATATATATATATATATAAACCATCCAATATAAAACACCAGAGATACATTATTTTTTAAGCATGTCATGAAAGTGAAATAAAAGACTGAAACTTTGGAATGAAAGTTAAAAAGGAAAAAAAAAAAGAAACAATAAAAAAGCTTTTCATCAGCAAGGAATTGGAAGATTAGAGACACGTGAATATCATTGCTTATCATCACTAGCATAAAATATTTGCAATAATTATGACCATTTGAAAACAAAAAATATAGTCCAAGGAACTGAGAGATGTGGTATTTATTGATAAAAAGAAACATTAATCTTATTTCTCATTTTGTAGAGTGTGAGAAGTTCAAAGTAATTGAAATTCAGGATTACACAGAACACTATTACATGGAGAAAACAAAATGGAAAGCAATTAATCGTAATTCACATATTTACATATAGAAACAACCATCTAAATAGACATGAATCATCCTCTTAGTCACTGATGTTACTCATCTATTTGGAATAAATACTAAGATAAGATCATCTTGATAATTACATAAAATGTGTTTCTGAGTAGCTTGTCTTAATCTTTTTAGTATTATATGAATTTAACTCTTTTGTCTTTGGCAATTACATTCTTTTGAAAAGGATATTTTTATTGTGGTTGATGGGCCAAGATGATTTTTCATAGTGGGTGTAATTCTCTATTTTAGATAGAGTCAATGTTATGCTAACGTGTATCCGTATATGCATATTTTATATGAGTACAATTCCAAGTATTTATATTAATTTATTTCTTTAATAGTAGACTAATTGATACCTCATCTTGTGTCTCCAAGCTAATATTGAACACAACATAAATAAGACAATTGACTAACATTTCTTCTTGGCTGACTCTGTTACAAACAAGGAAGATAAAATTTAATGGAGAGATAGAAATTAGCAAGTAAATGCATAAATTCACTAACACACACACACACATGATATCAAACATAATAAATGCACAATTGGAGATAGAAAGGATTATCTTGCTTCAAAAGCCACAGTATATGAAGCAAGCCTCAGGATTGGAGAACATTTGATAAGTTTCATTCTCTTTTGTTAAAAAGGTTATATTCATTTGCTTATATATAACGATTTAACTAAGTAAGAAATAAACTAAAATTTCCATAAGCTCAAGCCTTGAGCATTTCCACACCATATTAAATTAAACATGGCACAACTAAATTACATTCTAAAACAGCCTTGACGGATTGGGATAAACTCACCCTTTAAGTTCTAGAGCATGAATTGGATTGTAATATAAAAAAGATGTGTCAAGCCAAACATAGTCAGAGATGCATTAAAGTACGTAATACAACAATTTGTAAGATTCATAATCAATTACAATGTAACCTAACAAAGATGCATCAAACCAAATATAATAAACAAATAAATGTTGGAGGCTTGTTAGTTGTCACAAACTTATGATTCAAAATTACAACATTGCTCTTTTCTAAATATACATGAAAAAATATAGAACAAAGAAAAATTATTATTAAGAAAGGGGATTCCAAATTTCAATAGGTACACAAGTACAACGGTACTCACAATTCACAAATAAATATAAATAAGGCCTAATCACCGAGTCTAAAAAGACGTTAGAAGCTTTGAAATCCTTATATCATTAACCAAGTTATAAAGAGGGAAGAATGCATTTGAGAGTGAGGAGCATAGGACAAACGCTGAAAATCGCGATAGCACTGGCGGAATTGAGTCGGACGATGGTGCAGCAACGGAATTCCATCGTTAACTTGCAGTTTGTTCTTTCTGGTCTTCGTTGCAAAACTCAAATCTAAGACTTTGTTTAAGATGATTAATTATTCCAACCAATCACTCATTCACTTGTTTTTTTTTTTTTTGTTGATAAACATCACTCATTCACTTGTTAGTAATAATATAATATTTTAAACATAACACTTGTTTAAGATGATCAATTATTCCAACCAATTATTCATTCACACGTCAGTAATAATATAATATTTTAAACATAATTGAAAATAAATTATCTTAGTACGAGAGGGTGGGTAAAATATAAAAAGGTAATGAGTACATTTTTTCGTAAGGAAGGTATTACGGCGGACAACATAATTGATAATATTGTAGACTACATTGTTTATAAACTCATTTGTTTGATTTTTCTACTTAAAAAAAAACTAAAAACAAGAGTATAAAATTACTTTTATATTTTTAAACCCTAAACCCCAAACCCCAAAACTCAAACCCTAAACCCAAAACCCCAAACCCCAAACCATAAACCCTAAACCCCAAACCCTAAACCCGAAATCGTAAACCCCAAATCTCAGACCGTAAACCCTAAACCCTAAACCCTAAACCCTAAACCTTAAACCCTAAACCCCAAACCCTAAAATGTAAAGCCCAAACCCTAAACCCTAAACCCTAAACCCCAAACCGCAAACCTTAAACCCCAAACCGCAAACCCTAAACCCTTAACCCTAAACCCCAAACACTAAAGCCCAAACCCCAAACCCCAAACCCCAAGCCCTAAACCCCAAACCCCAAACCCCAAATCTTAAAACCCAAACCCTAAACCCTAAACCCTAAACCCTAAACCTTAAACCCTAAACCCTAAACCCCAAACCCTAAACCCTAAACCCTAAACCCTAAACCCAAAACCCCAATCCCTAAACCCTAAACCCTAAACCCTAAATCCCAAACCCCAAACCCTAAACCTAAAACCTGAAACCCTAAAACCTAAACCCCAAACCCCAAACCCTAAACCCCAAACACCAAACCCCAAATTTCAAACCCTAAACCCCAAACACCAAACCCCAAATTTCAAACTCCAAACCCTAAACCCTAAAGCCCAAATCCCAAATTCCAAACCCTAAACCCTAAACCCCAAGCCCAAAACCTTAAACCCAAATCCCCAAACCCTAAATGCCAAAGTCTAAACCTCAAACCCCTAACCCTAAATCCTAAACCCTTAGCCTTAAACCCCAAACCCCAAACCTCAAACCCCAAACCCTAAACCCTAAATCCTAAACCCTAAATCCTAAACCCCAAACACTAAACCCTAAACCCTAAACCCTAAACACCAAACTCCAAACCCTAAACTACAAACCCTAAACCCTAAACCCTAAATCCTAAACCCTAAACCCATAACCCCAATCCCCAAACCGCAAACCCTAAACCCTACACCCCAAACCCCAAACCCTAAACCCATAGCCCTAAACCCTAAACCCCAAACTCTAAACCCTAAACCCTAAACCCTAAACCCTATACCCTAAACCCTAAACCCCAACCTTAAACTCTAGAACCCAAACCCTAAACCCTAAACCCTAAACTCTAACCCCAAAACCCAAACCCAAAACACTAAACCCTAAACCCTAAACCCTAAATCGCAAACCCTAATCCCTAAACCCCAAATCCCAAACCCTTAACCCCAATCCCCAAATCGCAAACCCTAAACCATAAACCCTAAACCCCGAACCCTAAACCCCAAACCCCAAACCCTTAACCCCAATCCCCAAACTGCTAACCTTAATCCCCAAACCCTAAACCCTAAACCCTAAACCCCAAACTCCAAACCCAAAATGCCAAACCCCAAACTCCAAACCCCAAACCCTAAATCCCAAACCCTAAACCCTAAACCCCAAACCCTAAACCCTAAGCCCTAAACCCCAAAATCCAAATACCAAATGCCAAACCCCAAACCCTAAACTCAAAACCCCAAACCCCAAACCCTAAACCCCAAACCCTAAAACACAAACCCTAAAGCCGAAACCTGAAACCCGAAACCCGAAACCCCAAACTCCAAACCCTAAACCTCAAACCCTAAACCCAAAACCTCAAATCCCAAACCTCAAACCCCAAATCCCAAACCCCAAACCCTAAACCTGAAACCTAAAACCCTAAACTCAACCCTAAACCTCAAATCCCAAACCCAAACCCCAAACCGTAAACCCTAAACCCGAAACCCTAAAACCCAAACCCAAACCCCAGACCTTAAACCCTAAATATCAAACCCCAAACCCTAAACCCCAAACCCTAAATCCCAAACCCCAACCCCTAAACCCTAAACCCCAAACCCCAAACCCCAAACCATAAACCCCAAACCCCAAACCTTAAACACTAAACAGTAAACCCCAAACCCTAAACCCTAAACCCTAAACCCCAAACCCTAAACCCTAAACCCTAAACCCTAAACCCTAAACCCTAAACCCCAAACCCTAAATGCTAAACCCTAAACCCCAAACCCCAAACCTTAAACCCTAAACCCCAAACCCTAAACCCTAAACCCTAAACCCCAAACCCCAAACCCCAAACTTCAAATCCCAAACCCTAAACCCCAAACTCTAAACCCCAAACCCCAAACCCTAAACCTAGACCCTAAACTCTAAACCCCAAACCCCAAACCCTAAACCTTAAACCCAAAACCCTAAAACTCAAACCCCAAACCCTAAACCCTAAACCCTAAACCTCAAACTCCAAACCCCAAACCCTAAATCACAAACCCTAAACCCCAAACCCCAAATCCCAAACCTTTAACTGCAAACCCTAAATGCTAAACCCCAAACCCTAAACCCCAAACTCTAAACCCCAAACCCCAAACGCCAAACCCCAAACCCTAAACCCCAAGGGAGGCTTTGGGGTTTGGTATTTAGGCTTTAGGGTTTGAGGTTTAGGGTTTGGGGTTGGGGGTTTGGCATTTAGGGTTTGGGGTTTACGATTTGGGATTGGAGTTTGGCGTTTCGAATTTAGGGTTTGGGGATAGGGGTTTGGGGTTTAGGGTTTAGGGTTTAGGGTTTAGGATTTGGGGTTGGGGGTTTGGAGTTTGGGTTTAAGGTTTGGGGTTTAGGGTTTGGGGTTTATGGTTTAGAGTTTGGGGTTTAGGGTTTCAAGTTTAAGGTGTGGGATTTAGGGTTTAGGGTTTGGAGTTTGGGGTTTGGGGTTTAGGGTTTGGAGTTTGGGGTTTAGGGTTTAGGGTTTGAGGAGTAGGGTTTGGGGTTTGGGGTTTGGGATTTGTGGTTTGATGTTTGGGGTTTAGGGTTTATGGTTTTGGGTTTGGGGTTTGGGGTTTGGAGTTTGAGGTTTAGGGTTTAGGGTTTAGGGTTTAGGGTTTGGAGTTTGGGTTTTAAGGTTTCGGGTTTAAGGTTTACGGTTTAGGGTTTGGGTTTTAGGGTTTAGAGTTTAGGGTCTGGGTTTAGGGGTTAGGGTTTGGAGTTTGGGGTTTGGGGTTTGGGGTTTAGGGTTTGGGATTTAAAGTTTGGGGTTTGGGGTTTGGGGTTTAGGGTTTAGGGTTTGGGGTTTCGGGTTTGGGGTTTGGGGTTTAGGGTTTAGGGTTTGGGGTTTGGGGTTTAGGGTTTAGGGTTTGGGATTTGGGGTTTAGGGTTTGGGGTTTGGGGTTTAGGGTTTAGGGTTTATGGTTTGGGGTTTGGGGTTTGGGGATTAGGGTTTAGGTTTTGGGTTTTAGGGTTTAGGGTTTGGGGTTTGGGTTTAGGGTTTGGGGTTTGATATTTAGGGTTTAGGATCTGGGGTTTAGGTTTTAGGGTTTCGAGTTTAGGGTTTAGGGTTTGGGGTTTGGGGTTTATGGTTTGGGGTTTGGGATTTGAGGTTTAGGGTTTAGGGTTTAGGGTTTAGGGTTTTGGGTTTGGGGTTTAGGGTTTAGGGTTTGGGGGTTGTGGTTTGGGGTTTCAGGTTTCGGCTTTAGGGTTTGGGTTTTGGGGTCTGGGGTTTGGGGTTTAGGGTTTGGAGTTTGGGGTTTGGTGTTTGGGGTTTGGGTTTTGGGGTTTACGGTTTGGGGTTTGGGGTTTTGAGTTTGGGGTTTGGGGTTTGGCATTTAGGATTTGGAGTTTGGGGTTTAGGGTTTCGGGCTTAGGGTTTGGGGTTTGGGGTTTTGGGTATGGGGTTTGGGATTTGGGGTTTGGGGTTTACAGTTTAGGGTTTGGGGTTTGGAGTTTAGGGTTTCGTATTTGGGGTTTTGGGTTTGGGGTTTAGAGTTTGGGGTTTAGGGTTTAGGGCTATGGGTTTAGGGTTTGGGGTTTAGGGTTTGCAGTTTGGGGATTGGGGTTAAGGGTTTGGGGTTTGGGGTTTAGGTTTTATGGTTTAGGGTTTGCGGTTTGCGGTTTGGGGATTGGGGTTAAGGGTTTGGGGTTTGGGATTTGGGGTTTAGGGTTTAGGCTTTGCGATTTGGGGTTTGGGGTTTAGGGTTTTGTGTTTAGGGTTTGGGTTTTGGGGTTGGAATTTAGGGTTTGGGGTTTGGGGTCTAGAGTTTAAGGTTTGGGGTTTAGGGTTTAGGGTATGGGGTTTGGGGTTTCGGGTTTAGGGTTTCGGGTTTGGTGTTTGGGGTTTAGGGCTTAGGGTTTAGGGTTTAGGGTTTAGGGTTTGGGGTGTAGGGTTTAGTGTTTGCGGTTTGGGGATTGGGGTTAAGCGTTTGGGGTTTGGGATTTAGGGTATAGGGTTTAGGGTTTGCGATTTGGGGTTTGGGGTTTAGGGTTTAGTGTTTAGGGTTTGGGGTTTATGGTTTAATGTTTAGGGTTTAGGGTTGGAGTTTAGGGTTTGGGGTTTGGGGTTTAGGGTTCAGGGTTTCGGGTTTGGGGTTCAGGGTTTATGGTTTGGGGTTTAGGGTTTAGGGTTTCAGGTTTAGGGTTTAGGGTTTATGGTTTGGGGTTTGGGGTTTAGGGTTTGGGATTTGGGGTTTGGGGTTTAAGGCTTAGGATTTAGGGTTTGCAGTTTAGGGTTTGGGATTTAGGGTTTATGGTTTGCGGTTTGGGGATTGGGGTTAAGGGTTAAGGGTTCGGGGTTTGGGATTTGGGGTTTAGGGTTTAGGGTTTGCAATTTGAGGTTTGGGGTTTGGGGTTTCGGATTTAGGGTTTTTGGGTTTAGGTTTTAGTGTTTAGGGTTTGCGGTTGGAGTTTAGGGTTCGGGGTATGGGGTTTAGGGTTTGAGATTTTGAGTTTCAGGTTTGGGGTTTGGGGTTTAGGGTTTTGGATTTAGGGTTTAGGGTTTAGGGTTTGGGGTTTGGGGTTTACGATTTCGGGTTAAGGGTTTGGGGTTTGGGTTTAGGGTTTAAGGTTTAGGGTTTGGGGTTTACGTAAACCCCAAACCCCAAACCATAAACCCGTAAATCCTAAACCATAAACCATAAATCCTAAACCCCAAACCTCAAACCCCAAACCCCAAAACCTAAATCCCAAACCCCAAACCCCAAACCCTAAACCCTAAACCTCAAACCCTAAACCCAAACCCTAAACCCTAAACCCAAAACCCAAAACCCCAAACCCAAAACCCTAAACCCCAAATCCCAATCCGCAAACCTGAAACACCGAACCGTAAACCGTAAACCCTAAACCCCAAACCCCAAACCCCAAACTCAAACACTAAACCCCAAACCCCAAACCCTGAACCCTAAACCGTAAACTCGAAACCCAAAACCTAAAACCTGAAACCTTAAAACCCGAAACCCAAACCCCAAATCCTAAATGCCAAACCATAAACCTCAAACCCCAAACCCCAAACACCAAACACCAAACCCTAAACCCCAAACCCCAAATTCTAAACGCCAAACCCTAAATGCCAAAGCCTAAACCCCAAACCCCAAACCCCAAACCCTAAACTCCAAACCCTAAACCCCAAACCCCAAACCCTAAACTCTAAACCTTAAACCCCAAACCCCAAACCCTAAATGCCAAACCCCAAACCCTAAAGCCTAAACCCCTAACCCCAAATGCCAAACCCCAAACCCTAACTAGGTTTGGGGTTTAGCATTTAGGGTTTAGGGATTTGGGGTTTGGGGATTGGAATTTGGGGTTTAGGGTTTGGAGTTTGGGGTTTAGGGTTTAGGGTTTAGGATTTGGGGTTTGCAGTTTGGGGTTTGGGGTTTGAAATTTGTGTTTCGAGGTTTGGGGCTTGGGGTTTAGGGTTTAGGGTTTAGGGTTTAGGGTTTGGAGTTTGAGGTTTAGGGTTTAGGGTTTAGGGTTTGGGGTTTGGGTTTTTTGGGTTTCAAGTTTAGGGTTTAGGGTCTAGGGTCTGGGGTTTGGGGTCTGGGGTTTGGGGTTTGGAGTTTTGTGTTTCGGTTTAGGGTTTAGGGTTTGGGGTTTGGGATTTAGGGTTTGGGGTTTGGGGTTTGGGGTTTGGGATTTAGGGTTTGGGGTTTGGGGTTTAGGGTTTAGGGTATAGGGTTTGGGGTTTGGGGTTTAGGGTTTAGCATTTGGGGTTTGGCATTTGGGGTTTATGGTTTAGGGTTTAGGGTTTAGGGCTTGGGGTTTGGCCTTCGGGGTTTAGGGTTTGGGATTTGGGGTTTAGGGTTTAGGGTTTGGGGTTTGGGGTTCGGGGTTTGGGGTTTAGGGTTTAGGTTTGGGGTTTGGGGTTTAGGGTTTAGAGTTTAGGTTTTCGGGTTTCGGGTTTCGGGTTTATGATTTGGGGTTCGAGGCTTGGGATTTAGGGTTTCGTGTTTGGTGTTTGGGGTTTGAGATTTAGGGTTTAAGGTCCGGGGTTTGGGGTTTGGGTTTTAGGGTTTTCGATTTGGGTTTTGGATTTGAGGTTTAGGGTTGAGTTTAGGGTTTCAGATTTCGGGTTTAGGGTTTCGGGTTTCGGGTTTAGGGTTTGGAGTTTGGGGGTTGAGGTTTCGGGTTTCGAGTTTAGGGTTTGGGTTTTAGGGTTGGGGTTTAGGGTTTGGGGTTTGGGGTTTATGGTTTAGGGTTTGAGGTTTGGGGTTTAGGGTTTAGGGTTTACGGTTTAGGGTCTGGGGTTTGGGGTTTATGGTTTGGGTTTTAGGGTTTGGGGTTTGGGGTTTGAGGTTTGGGGTTGAGTTTAGGGTTGAGTTTGGGGTTGAGTTTGGGGTTTATGGTTTAGGGTTTGAGGTTTGGGGTTTAGGGTTTAGGGTTTAAGGTTTAGGGTTTGGGGTTTGGGGTTTAGGATTTAGGGTTTAGGGTTTGGGGTTTGGGGTTTGAGGTTTGGAGTTTGGGGTTTCGGGTTTGGGGTTTAGGGTTTAGAGTTTGAGGTTTCCGGCTTGGGGTTTCAGGCTTCGGGTTTCGGGTTTGGGGTTTTGGGTTTACAGTTTAGGGTTTGGGGTTTGGAGTTTGGGGTTTGGCGTTTGGGGTTTGGTGTTTGGGGTTTGGCGTTTTGGGTTTAGGGTTTGGGGTTTAGGGTTTAGGGTTTGCGGTTTGGGGATTGGGGTTAAGGGTTTGGGGTTTGGGGTTTAGGGTTTGGGGTTTAGGGTTTAGTGTTTAGGGTATGGGTTTTGGGGTTGGAGTTTAGGGTTTGGGGTCTAGAGTTTAAGGTTTGGGGTTTAGGGTTCAGGGTATGGGGTTTGGGGTTTAGGGTTTCGGCTTTGGTGTTTGGGGTTTGGGGTTTGGGGTTTAGGGTTTGGGGTGTAGGGTTTAGGGTTTTCGGTTTGGGGATTGGGGTTTGGGATTTGGGGTATAGTGTTTAGGGTTTGTGATATGGGGTTTGGGGTTTGGGTTTAGTGTTTAGGGTTTGGGGTTTAGGGTTTAATGTTTAGGGTTTGGGGTTTGGGGTTGGAGTTTAGGGTTGGGGTTTCGAGTTTAGGGTTCAGGGTTAACGGTTTGGGGTTTAGGGTTTAGGGTTTCTAGTTTGGGGTTTGGGGTTTGGGGTTTAGGGTTTAGGATTTGGGGTTTGGGGCTTAGGGCTTAGGATTTAGGGTTTGGGGTTTATGGTTTGCGGTTTGGGGATTGGGGTTAAGGGTTCGGGGTTTGGGATTTAGGGTTTAGGGTTTGCAATTTGAGGTTTCGGGTTTCGGGTTTGGGGTTTAGGTTTTAGTGTTTAGGGTTTGCGGTTGGAGTTTAGGGTTTTGGGTATGGGGTTTAGGGTTTGAGATTTCGAGTTTCGGGTTTGGGGTTTGGGGTTTAGGGTTTTGGATTTGGGTTTTCGGGTTTAGGGTTTGGGGTCAAGGATTTGGGGTTTGGAGTTTACGATTTCGGGTTTGGGGTTTGGGGTTTGGGTTTAGGGTTTAAGGTTTAGGGTTTGGGGTTTACGTAAACCCCAAACCCCAAACCGTAAACCCGTAAACCCCAAACCATAAACCCTAAACCCTAAACCCTAAACCCCAAATCCCAAACCCTAAACCCGAAACCCCAAATCCCAAACCCGAAACCCCAAACCCCAAACCCCAAACTTGAAACCCTAAACCCTAAACCCTAAACCCTAAACCCCAAACCCTAAACCCTAAACCCAAACCCTAATCCCCAAACACCAAATCCTAAACCCTATACCCCAAATCCCAAACCCTAAACCTGAAACAGCGAACCCCAAACCCTAAACCCCAAACCCCAAACCCCAAACCCCAAACGCCCAAACCCAAACCCCAAACCCCAAACTATAAACCCTAAACCGTAAACCCTAAACCCAAAACCCAAAACCTGAAACCCTAAAACCCGAAACCCAAACCCCAAATCCTAAATGCCAAACCATAAACCTCAAACCCCAAACCCCAATCACCAAACACCAAACCCTAAACCCCAAACCCCAAATTCTAAACACCAAACCCTAAATGCCAAAGCCTAAACCCCAAACCCCAAGGTTTAGAGTTTAGGGTTTCGGGTTTCGGGTTTGGGGTTTGAGATTTAGGGTTTGAGGTCTGGGGTTTGGGGTTTGGGTTTTAGGGTTTCCGGTTTGGGGTTTGGGATTTAAGGTTTAGGGTTGAGTTTAGGGTTTCAGATATCGAGTTTGGGGTTTAGGGTGTCGGGTTTGGGATTTGGGGTTTAGGGTTTCGGGTTTAGGGTTTTGGGTTTGGGGTTTGGGGTTTGGGTTTTGCGGTTTGGGGTTTGGGGTTTGGGGTTTGGGGTTTAGGGTTTAGGGTATGGGGTTTGGTGTTTGGGGTTTGGGGTTTGGGGTTTAGGGTTTACGGTTTGGGGTTTGGGGTTTTGAGTTTAGGGTTTGGGGTTTGGGGTTTGGCGTTTGGGATTTGGCGTTTGGCGTTTGGGGTTTAGGGCTTACGGTTTAGGGTTTGGGGTTTAGGGTTTAGGGTTTGCAGTCTAGGGTTTAGGGTTTGGGGTTTGGGGTTTGGGGTTTGGGTTTTAGGATTTGGGGTTTGGGGTTTACAGCTTGGGGTTTGGGGTTTAGGGTTTAGGGTTTGCGGTTTGCGGTTTAGGGTTTGGGGTTTGGGGTTTAGGGTTAAGGGTTTAGGGTTTGGGGTTTCATTTTAGGGTTTAGGGTTTAGGGTTTAAGGTTTAGGGTTTAGGGTTTGGGATTAGGGTTTAGGGTTTATGGTTTGGGGTTTGGGGTTTAGGGTTTGGGGTTTAGGGTTTGGCGTTTGGCATTTGGGGTTTAGGGTTTATGATTTCGGGTTTGGGATTTGGGGTTCAGGGTTTAGGGTTTGGGGTTTGGGGTTTGGGATTTGGGGTTTGGGGTTTGGGATTTACGGTTTAGGGTTTATGGCTTGGGTTTCAGGTTTAAGGTTTGGGGTTTAGGGTTTGGCGTTTGAGTTTTAGGGTTTCGAGTTTGGGGTTTGGGATTTGGGGTTTAGAGTTTAGGGTTTGGGGTTTGGGGTTTGAGGGTTTGCCGTTTAGGGTTTGTGGTTTAGGGTTTCGGGTTTACGATTTGCGGTTTGGGGATTGGGGTTAAGGGTTAAGGGTTTGGGGTTTGGGATTTGGGGTTTATGGTTTAGGGTTTGCAATTTGGGGTTTGCAAACCCTAAACCCGAAACCCCAACCGCAAACCCTAAACCCTCAACCCTAAACCCCAAACCCCAAACCCTAAACCACAAACCGCAAACTCTAAGCCCTCAACCCTAAACCCCAAACACTAAAGACCAAACCCCAAAGTCCAAAGCCCACACCTTAAACCGTAAACCCTAAACCCCAAGCTCTAAACCCCAAACCCCAAATCCTAAACCCAAACCCCAAACCATAAACCCTAACCCCCAACCCCAAACCCTAAACCGCAACCCCAAACCCCAAACCCCAAATGCAAAACTCAAAACCCCAAACCCCATACCCCAAACCCTAAACAATAATCCCCAAACCTTAAACAATAATCCCTAAACCCCAAACCCCAAACCCCAAACCTCAAACCCCAAACCCCAAACCCTAAACCCTAAACCCCAAACCCCAAACCTTAAACCCTAAACGCTAAACCACAAACCCTAAACCCTGAACCCCAAAACCCAAAACCCAAACCCCAAACATAAACCCCAAACCCCAAACCCTAAACCCAAACCCTAAACCCAAATCCTTAAACCCTAAACCCTAAACTCCAAACCCCAAACCCTAAATTTGTAACCCTAAACCCTGAACCCCAAATGTCAAACCCCAAATCCCAAACCCTAAACCCTAAACCCAAAATGCCAAACCCCAAACCCTAAATGCTAAACCCCAAACCCTAAACTATAGACCCCAAACCCTAAACCACAAACCTTAAACCACAAACCCCAAACCCTAAACCCCAAACCCTAAACTCAACCCCAAACCCTAAACCCTAAACCCAAAACCCTTAAACCCAAATCCCAAACCCCAGACCCTAAACCCTAAATCTCAAACCCCAAACCCTAAACCCCATACCCCAAACCCCAAACCCTAAACCACAAACCACAAACCCTAAACCTTAAACCCTAAATCCTAAATCCTAAACCCTAAACCCCAAACCCCAAACCCTAAACCCTAAACCCCAAACTGCAAACCCCAAACCATAAACCCTATACCTCAAACCCAAACCCTAAACCCCAAACCCCAATCACCAAAACCAAACCCAAAACCCAAAACCCAAAACCCCAAACCCCAAACCCTAGACCCTAAACCCCAAACCCCAAACCTAAAACCATAAACCCTAAACCTCAAACCCCAAACCCTAAACCTCAAACCCGAAACCCTAAACCCTAAACCTCAAACCCCAAACCCCAAACCCTAAACCATAAACCATAAACCCTGAACACTTAACCCCAAACCCTAAACCCTAAACCCCAAATCATAAAACCCAAACCCTAAACCCAAACCTAAAACCCGAACCCCAAACCCCAAACCCTAAACACTAAACCCCAAACACCAAACCCAAAACCCAAAACCCCAAACCTTAAACTCGAAACCCTAAATCCTAAACCCCAAACCCCAAACCTTAAACCCTAAACCCCAAACCCTAATCCCCAAACCTCAAATCCTAAACCCAAAACCCCAAACCTTAAACACTAAGCCCAACCTAAACCCCAAACCCTAAACACCAAACCCTAAACTACAAACCTTAAATCCCAAACCCCAAACCCCAAACCCCAAATTGCAAATCCTAAACCCTAAACCTCTAACCACAAAACCTTAACCCCAAACCCCAAACCGCAAACCCTAAACCCTAAACCCCAAAACCTAAACCCCATACCCTAAACCCTAAACCCTAAACCCCAAACTCCAAATCCCAAACCCAAAATCCCAAACCCCAAATGCCAAACCCCAAACCCTTAATCGTAAACCACAAACCACAAAACCTAAACCCTAAACCCCAAACCCCAAACCCCAAATCCAAAACCCAAAACCGTAAACCCCAATCCCCAAACCCTAACCCTAAACCCTAAACCCTAAACCCTAAACCCTAAAGCCCAAACCCTAAAACGTACACCCCAAACCCTAAACCCTCAACCCTAAAACCCCAAATCCCAAACCCTAAACCACAAACCGCAAACCCTAAACCCTAAACACTAAAGCCCTAACCCCATAGCCTAAACCCCAAACCCTAAAACCTAAAACCCTAAACCCCAAACCCCAAACCCTAAACCCAAACCATAAACCCTAAACCTCAAACCCAAACCCCAAACCCCAATCACCAAACCCCAAAACCTAGACCCCAAACCCTAAACCCTAAACCCCAAACCCAATCACCAAACCCAAAACCCTAAACCCAAACCCTAAACCCCAAACCCAAACCCAAACCATAAACTCTAAACCTCAAACCCAAAACACAACCCTAAACCCCAACCCCAAACTCCAATCCCAACCCCCAACCCCAAAATGCCAAACCCCAAATCCCAAACCCAAAACCGTAAACCCCAAACCCCAAACCCCAAATCGCAAACCACAAACCCAAACCCCAAACCCTAACCCTAAACCCTAAACCCAAACCCAAAACCCTAATGCCCAAACCCTAAAACGTACACCCCAACCCTAAACCCTAAACCCTCAACACCCAAACCCTAAACCAAAAATCGCAACACCTAAACCCCAAACACTAAAGCCCTAACCCCTATAAGCCCAAACCCCAAACCCTAAACCTGAAACTCTAAAACCCAAACCCTAAACCGCAAAACCCTCAAACCCCAAACCCTAAACCTGAAACCATAAAACCCAAACCCCAAACCCCAAACCCAAACCATAACCCTAAACCTCAAACCTAAACCCCATACCCCAATTACCAAACCCAAAACCCCAAACCCTAAACCCTAAACCCCAAAACCCCAATCACCAAACCCAAAACCCCAAACCCAAACCCCAATCACCAAACACAAACCCCAAACCCTAGACCCCAAACCTAAACCCTAAACCCCAAACACCAAACCCTAAACCCAAACCTCAAACCCTAGACCCTAAACCCTAAATCCCAAACCCAAACCATAAACCCTAAATCGTAAATGCTAAACCCCAAACCCCAAACCCTAAACCCTAAACCCCAAATTCCTAAACCTCAAATCCCAAACCCTAAACCCCAAACCCTAACTCTAAATCCTAAACCTGAAACCCTAAAACCCAAACCCCAAAACCCTAAAACCCGAACCCCACACCTTAAACACTAAACCCCAAACCCTAAACCCCAAACACCAAACCCAAACACCAAACCCTAACCCTAAACTTGAAACCCCAAACCCTAAACCCTAAACCCTAAACCCTAAACCGCAAAACCCCAAACCCTAAACCCTAAACCCCTAACCTAAAACCTAAATCCCCAAACCCCAAACCCTAAACCCTAAACCCCAATCACGAAACCCCAAACCTAGACTCTAAACCCGAAACTCGAAATCTCACACCCTAAACCCCATACCCCAAACCCTAAACTCCAATCGCAAACCCTAAACACTAAAACCTAAACCCAAAAACCCTAAATCCGAAACCCCAAACCCTAAACCTCAAATTGCAAACCCTAAACCCTAAACCCCAAATCCCAAACCTCGAACCCTTAACCCTTAACCCCAATCCCCAAACCGCAAACCATAAACCCAAAAACCCCAAACCCTAAACTGCAAGCCCTAAATCCTAAGCCCTAAACCCTAAACCTTAAATGCCAAACCCTAAACCCTAAATCGTAAACCACAAACTCGAAACCCTAAAACCGAAACCCCAAACCCCAAATCCAAAACCCAAAATCGTAAACCCCAAACAACAATCCCCAAAACCAAACCAAAACCCTAAACACCAAACCCCAAACCCTAATCCTAAACCCCAACACCAAACACCTAAACCCTAAAGCCCAAACCCCAAAATGTACACCCCAAACCCTAAACTTGAAACCCTAAACCCCAAACCCTAAACCACAAAATCGTAAACCCTAAACCCTAAACACTAAAGCCTTAACCCCATAGCCCAAACCCCAAACACTAAACCTGAAACCCTAAACCCTAAACCCTAAACCCCAAACCCTAAACCTCAAACCACAAACCCTAAACCCTAAACCCCAAACCCAAACCATAAACCCTAAACCTCAAACCCAAACCCCAAACCCTAAACCCCAAACCCTAATCACCAAACCCAAAACCCCAAACCCTAGACCCCAACCCTAAACCCTAAACCCCAAACCCCAAACCCCAAACCCTAAACCTCAAACCAAAACCTAAACCCTAAACCACAAACCCCAAACCAAAACCATAAACCCTAAACCCTAAATGCCAAACCCCAAACCCTAAACCTCAAATCCCAAACCCTAAACTCTAAACCCTAAACCCAAAACCCAAAACCCCAAACCCCAAACCCTAAACCTCAAACCACAAACCCTAAACTCTAAACCACAAACCCCAAACCATAAACCATAAACCCTAAACCCTAAATGCCAAACCCCAAACCCTAAACCTCAAATCCCAAACCCCAAACCCTAAACTCTATACCCTAAACTTGAAACCTGAAACCCTAAAACCCAAACCCTAAACCCAAAAACCCGAACCCACACCCTAAAACTAAACCCCAAACCCTAAACCCCAAACACCAAACCCAAAACCCCAAACCCCAAACCTTACACCCCAAACCCAAACCCTAAACCCTAAACTTGAAACCCCAAACCCAAACCCTAAACCCTAAACCGCAAACCCTAAAGTCCAAACCCCAAACCCTAAACCCTAAACCCAAAACCCAAAACCTCAATCCCCAAACCCCAAACCTTAAACTCGAAACCGTAAATCCTAAACCCCAAACCCCAAGCCTTAAACCCCAAACCCAAAACCCAACATCCTAAAACCCAAACCCCAAACCCTAAACCCCAAACCCCAATCACTAAACCCCAAACTCAAAACCCCAAACCATAAACTCGTAAACCCCAAACCCCAAACCCTAAACCATAAACCATAAACGCTAAACCCTAAACCCCAAATCCCAAACCCCAAACCTCAAACCCAAAACCCCAAACCCTAAACCCTAAACCTAAAACCCAAACACTAAACCCTAAACCCCAAACCCCAAACCCCAAACCATAAACCCCAAACCCCAAATCCCAAACCCCAAACCTCAAACCCTGAACCCCAAACCCTAAACCCTAAACCCCAAACCCCAAACCCAAACCCTAAACCCCAAAACCCAAACCCCAAACCCTAAACCCTAAACCGTAAACTCGAAACCCAAAACCCAAAACCCAAATTCCAAACCCTAAACCTCAAACCCCAAACACCAAACACTAAACCCTAAACCCCAAACCCCAAACTCCAAATGCCAAACCCTAAATGCCAAAGCCTATACCCCAAACCCCAAACCCTAAACCCCACAACCCCAAACCCTAAAGCATAAACCTTAAACCTAAATCCCCAAACCCTAATGCCAACCAACAACCCTAAACCCTAAAGCCTAAACCCAAACCCCAAACCCGAAACCCCAAACCCTAAAAACTAAGCCCCAAACCCCAACCCCAAACCCTAAACCATAAACCCTATATCTTAAACCCTAAACCCCAACCCCAATCCCTAATCCCAACCCCAAACACTAAACCCTAAACCCTAAACCTAAACCATAATCCCTAAACCTCAAACCCCGAACACTAAACCCTAAACCCTAAAATCCAAACCCCAAACCCAACCCAAACCCCACTAAACCCTAATCCCTAAACCTCAAACCCCGAACCCTAAACCCTAACCCTAAAATCCAAACCCCAAACCCCAAACCCAAAACTAAATCGTAAATCTGAAACTCGAAACCAAAAACCCGAAACCCGAAACCCTAAAAGCCAAACCCTAACCCCAAACCCTAAATGCCAAACCCAAACCTCAAACCCCAAACACCAAACACCAAACCCAAATTCCAAACCCTAAATCCCAAACCCCAAAACCTAAATCCTAAACCTTAAACCCAAATCCCCAAACCCTAAATGACAAAGCCTAAACCCGAAACCCCAAACCCTAAACCCAACCCCAAAACCCTAAACCGTAAACCATAAATCCTATGCCCTAAACCCCAAACAACAAACCCCAAACCCTAAACCCAAAACCCCACACCCAAAACCCAAAACCCCAAACACAAAACCCAAAACCCCAAACCCAAAACCCTAAACCCCTAACCCTAAATCCTAAACCCAAAACCCAAAACCCTAAACCCCAAATCTCAAACCCAAAACTGTAAACCCCAAACACCAAACCCCAAACCCTAAACTCTAAACCCCAAACCCTAAAATGTACACCCCAAAGCCTAAACCCTACACCCTAAACCACAAACCGCAAACCCTAAACCCCAAACACTAAAGCCCTAACCCATTGCCTAAACCCCAAACCCCAAACCCAAACCATAAACCCTAAACCTCAAACCTAAACCCCAAACCTAAACCCAAACCCCAAACAAAACCCAAACCCTAGACCCCAAACCCCATTCACCAAACCCAAAACCTCAAACCCAAACCTTAAACCCCAAACCCAAACCCTAAACCCCAAACACCAAACTCCAAATCCCAAAACCCATACCCCAAATGCCAAACCCCAAACCCTAAATCGTAAACCCCAAACCCTAAACCCCAAACCCCAAACCCAAAATCCAAAACCCAAAATCGTAAACCACAAATCGCAAACCACAAACCCTAAAAACCAAACCCTAAACCCTAGACCCTAAACCTAACACCAAACCTAACCCTAAAGCCCAAACCTAAAAGTGACACCCGAAACCCTAAACCCTCAACCCTAAACCGCAAACCCTAAACCAAAAACCTTAAACCCGAAACCCCAACACTAAAGCCTAACCCCATAGCCCAAACCCCAAACCCTAAAAGAAACCTAACCCCAAACCCAAACCCCAAACCCTAAACCCCAAACCCCAAACCCAAACCATAAACCCTAAACCTCAAACCTAAACCCCAAACCCCAATCACCAAACCCAAAACCCCAAACCCTAGACCCTAAACCCTAAACCCTAAACCCCAAACCATAATCACCAAACCAAAACCCAAACCCTAAACCCCAAACCCAAACCCAAACCATAAACCCTAAACCTCAAACTCAAACCCCAAAACCCCATCACCAAACCCAAAACCCTAAACCCTAGACCCAAAACCCTAACCCTCAACCCCAAACCCCAAACCCTAAACCCTCAACCTCAAACCCAAACATAAACCATAAACCATAAACCCTAAATGCCAAACCCCAAACCCCAAACCCTAAACTTGAAACCCTAAAATCCAAACCCCAAACCCTAAACCGAACCCCACACCCTAAACACTAAACCCCAAACACTAAACCCCAAACACCAAACCCAAAACCCAAACTTAAACCCCAAACCCCAAACTCTAAACCCTAAACTTGAAACCACAACCCAAACCAAAACCCTAAACCCTGAACCCTAAACGCAAACCCCAAACCCAAAACCCTAAACCCCAAACCCAAAACCTCAATCCCTAAACCCTAAACCTTAAACCCCAAACCCCAAACCTTAAACTCGAAACCCTAAATCCTAAACCCTAAACCATAATCCTTAACCCTAAACCCTAAAACCCAATCCCCAAACCTCAAACCCTAAACCCTAAACCCCAAACCCAACCCCAAACCCCATACCCTAAACACTAAACCCTAAACCCTAAACCCTAAACCCTAAATCCAAAACCCCAAAGCCCAACTCTAAACTGCAAACCCTAAACCGCAAACCCTAAACCCTAAACCCAAACCCGAAATCCCAAACCCCAAACCACAAATCGTAAACCCCAAACCCCAAACCCTAAACCTTAAATCCCAAACCCCAAACCCCAAACCCTAAACCCCAAAACCAAATCCCAAACCCTAAACCCTAAACCCCAAACCCAAAACCTTAACCCAAACTCTAAACCTTAAACCCAAACTCCAAACCCCAAACCCTATATCCTAAACCCCAAACCCTAAACCCTAAACCGTAAACCCCAAACCCTATACCCCAAACCCTAAACCCTAAACCCTAAACCCTAAACTCTATACACTAAACCCTAAACCCTAAACCCTAAACCCCAAACCCAAGCCTTAAACCCCAAACCCAAAATCCTAAAACCCAAACCCCAAACCCTAAACCCCAAACCCAAACCATAAACCCGTAAACCCCAAACCCCAAACCATAAACCATAAACGCTAAACCCTAAACCCCAAATCCCAAACCCCAAACCTCAAACCCAAACCCTAAACCCCAAACCCCAACCCTAAACCTCAAACCCTAAACCCAAACCCTAAACCCTAAACCCCAAACCCCAAACCCTAAATAAACCCTAAACCCAAATCCTAAACCCCAAACCTCAAACCCCGAACCCCAAACCCTAAACCCTAAACCCCAAACCCCAAACCCTAAACCCTAAACCCTAAACCCTAAAACCTAAACCCCAAAACCTAAACCCAAACCCTAAACCCTAAACCGTAAACCGAAACCCAAAACCTAAAACCCGAAACCCTAAAACCCAAAACCCAAATCCCAAATCCTAAATGCCAAACCCTATACCTCAAACCCCAAACCCCAAACACCAAACACCAAACCCTAAACCCCAAACCCTAAATTCCAAACGCCAAACCGTAAATGCTAAAGCCTATACCCTAAACCCCAAACCCTAAACCCCAAACCCTAAACCTAAACCTAAATCTCCAAACCCTAAATGCCAAACACCAAACCCCAAACCTAAAGCCCAAACCCTAAACCCAAACCCTAAACCCCAAACCCTAAATCCCAAACCCTAAAAACTAAGCCCTAAACCCCAAACCCCAAATGCCAAACCCCAAACCCTAAACCCTAAACCCCAAACCCCAATCCTAACCCCAAACCCCAAACTCTAAACCCTAAACCCTAATCCCTAAACCTCAAACCCCGAACCCTAAACCCTAAACCCTAAAATCCAAACCCAAACCCCAAACCCTAAACCCTAAATCGTAAATGAAACTTGAAACCAAAAACCCGAAACCCAAAACACTAAAGCCAAACCCCAAACCCCAAACCCCAAACCCTAAATGCCAAACCCAAAACCTCAAACCCCAAATTCCAAACCCCAAACCCCAAACACCAAACACCAAACCCCAAATTCCAAACCCTAAACCCCAAATTCTAAACCCCAAACCCTAAACCCTAAACCTTAAACCCAAATCCCTAAACTCTAAATGCCAAAGCCTAAACCCCAAACCCTAGACCCTAAAGCCTAAACCCTAAACCTCAAACCCCAAACCATAAACCCCAAACCCCAAATCCTAAACCCCAAGACCCAAACCCTAAACCCTAAACTAAAAACCCAAAACCCCAAACCCTAAACCTAAACCCCAAACCAAACCTAAACCCCTAAACCCCAAACCTTAAACCTAAACCCCAAATCTAAAACCCAAAATCGTAAACCCCAAACCCCAAATCGCAAACCACAAACCCCAAACACCAAACCCCAAACCCTAAAACCCATACCCAAACCCTAAACCCTAAACCCTAAAACGTATACCCCAAACCCTAAACCCTAAACCCTAAACCCCAAACCCCAAACCCTAAACCCCAAACTGCAAACCCTAAACCCCAAACCCTAAAGCCCTAACCCTATTGCCCAAACCTAAAACCCTAAACCCTAAACCTCAAACCCTAAACCTGAAACCCTAAACCCCAAACCCCAAACCCTAAACCCCAAACCCCAAACCCAAACCATAAACCCTAAACCTCAAACCTAAACCCCAAACCCTAAACCCCAAACCCCAATCACTAAACCCCAAACCTAGACCCCAAACCCCAATCGCCAAACCCAAAACCCAAACCCAAACCCTAAACCCCAAACCCAAACCATAAACCATAAACCTCAAACCCTAAACCCTAAACCCCAAACTCCAAATCCCAAACCCCAAACCCTAAATGCCAAACCCCAAACCCTAAATCGTAAACCACAAACCCCAAACCCTAAACCCGAAACCCCAAACCCTAAACCCCAAACCCCAAACCCCAAATCCAAAACCCAAAACCGTAAACCCCAAACCACAAACCCAAATTGCAAACCAAAACCGTAAACACCAAACCCCAAACCTTAAACCCTAAACCCCAACACCAAACCCTAACCCTAAAGCCCAAACCCTAAAATGTACACCCCAAACCCTAAACCCAAATCGTAAACCCTAAACCCAAACACTAAAGCCTTAACCCATAGCCCAAACCCTAAACCCTAAACCTGAAACTCTAAACCTTAAATCCCAAACCCTAAACCCCAAACCCCAAATAAAAACCTAAACCTCAAACCTAAACCCAAACCCCAATCACCAAACCCAAAACCCAAACCCTAGACCTTAAACCTAAACCCTAAACCCAAACCCCAATCACCAAACCCAAAACCCTAAACCCCAAACCCCAAACCCAAACCATAAACCCTAAACCTCAAACCTAAACCCCAAACCCCAATCACCAAACCCAAATCCCCAAACCCCAGACCCCAAATCCTAAACCCTAAACCCTAAACCCTAAACCCCAAACCCCAAACCATAAACCATAAACCCTAAACCTTAAACGCCAAACCCCAAACCCCAAACCCTAAACCTCAAATCCCAAACCCTAAACTCTAAACCCTAAACCCCAAACCCTAAACCCCAAACCCAAACCCTAAATTCGAACCCCACACCCTAAACCCTAAACACCAAATTCCAAACCCTAAATCGCAAACCCTAAACCTTAAACCTAAATCCCGAAACCCTAAACCCTAAACTCTAAAGCCTAAACCCTAAACAGTAAACCTTAAACCCCAAACTCCAAACCCTAAACCCTAAACCCTAAACCCAAAACCTCAATCCCCAAACCCTAAACCTTAAACCCAAACGCCAAAACCCCAAACCTTAAACTCGAAACCCTAAATCCTAAACCCCAAACCCCAAACCTTAAACCCTAAACCCCAAATCCCAATCCCCAAACCTCAAACCCTAAACCCTAAACCCCAAACCCTAAACCTTAAACCCCAACCCCAAACCCAAACCCCAAACCCTAAACCCTAAACCCAAACCCTAAATCCAAAACCCCAAACCGCAAACCCTAAACCCCAAACCCTAAACCCGAAATCCCAAACCCCAAACCCCAAACCGTAAACCCTAAACCCCAAACCCCAAACCCTAAACCCTAAATCCCAAACCCCAAACCCTAAACCCCAAACCCCAAACCCTAAACGAATTCAAATATATTGACCAAAAAAAATAATGTATTCAAATATTTGTCCATGTTTGTATTTATGTGATGCGTTTTTGCAGAAGATTATGTACCATCAAATAATTTCACCACCAGGAATTCTAACAAAAATCACCCTAAATGTTTTTGATGCAATATTCTATTCTTTAACAATGTTATATTTTATTTCCCAGACTTTTCTTCTTTTTATTATCCCTTTCATGATTTTTTTTATTTTTTTTTTTATATGTTTTCATGTGAATATAATTTTTTGTTACTAAAAATTAACATTTGATTAAGTGCAACGACATATATGATAGATTTGGTTAAGAATGATATTTGGGTATGTTTTCGAGCTCATTCACTGTTTTCTATCTTTTTTTCTTCACGATTCTTGCTTATTCATGGATGCACAAAATGGGTTTTTGTACTGATTATTTTATTTTGTATTCTTAAATACTACTTTTGCATTCAACACCCACTCAAATTGAAAAGGTTAATAATATCTTTTCTGGAATGTTTTTGATGCAATATTCTATTCTTTAACAAGGTTAGATTTTATTTCTCAGTCTTTCCTTCTTTTATTATCCCTTCCATGATTTTTTTTTTATTTTTCTTTTTATATGTTTTCATGTGATTATAGTTTTTGGCTACTAAAAATTTAACATTTGGTTAAGTGCAGGGACATATGTGATAGATTCAGCTAAGAATGATATTTGGGTATATTTTCAAGCTCATTCACTCTTTTCTTCTTTTTTCTCTTCACAATCCTTGCTCATTCATACGAATGCACAAAAGGGGTTTTTGTAATGATTATTTTATTTGTATTCTTAAATACTACACTTGCATTCAGCACCCACTCAAATTAAGAATGTTAGTAATATCTTTTCTGAAATTTCAAGGTTAATACATACATGTACACATATGTGTACATGTATATACATATAGATGTACATGTACACATATATATATATACATGTACGTACATGTTATATATGTACGTACGTACATGTTATATATGTACGTACGTACATGTTATATGTACATGTACGTACATATATATTGTACGTATATATAGTACGTACATGTACATATATATGTACCTATATGTATGTACATATATATACATATATATGTGTACATGTATATACATATATATGTACATGTATATATACGTATACATGTATATATGTACATGTATATACGTATACATGTATATATATGTACATGTATATACGTATACATGTACATATATACATATACATGTACATATACATGTACATTATACATATATACATGTACATGTATGTACATGTACATGTACATATATACATGTACATGTACATGTATATAGTACATATATATGTACATGTATATACATGTATATATGTACATAAGTTTTTTCCTTTTATTTTGTATTCTTAAATACTACTCTTGCATTATTTAGCACCCACTCAAATTGAGAAGGTTAGTAATATCTTTTCTGAAATTTCAAGGTTAATAATACCTTTTTTTATTGTATTTAGCAAATTGTTAATTTCTTTTGACATTTTGGATTGCAATTTTTTTTAAATTAATATATTGAATTTGGCATCTTATTTGTGATTTAGTGGTTTGTAGAATGAAAAGAGCTCATTGCTTATCACTATGCCAACTTCTATGTTCCTTACTAAGAAGAATATCAAAGACGATATTGCACTTTATGTTTCTGTTCGAGCTAAGAATGTGATGATGCAGAAAAATCAAGTATTTTTTTTCTTTGTTTTGACACACTTTAGACTAATTTAGTACTTTTAGTCTTTCACAATTTTGTATTCTTAAATACTATATACTTTCTTATAATAACGAATAAATTATCATTTTAGTTCCTAAAGATGCAGTTTGTCTTATTTTAGACCTTGAAAGATTGAAATATCAAAGTTAGTTTGTCAAAATACATTTTGACTCAATGAAGTTATTGAGTGTAAGCAATCTTCATTAATAGCTGGCAAAAAAATTCCCAGAAATTAAACTAAGACAAATTGCATCTTTTTTAGGGATTAAATTTAATATTTCTATATTCTAGGGACTAAATTGAGTTAAATTCCATATCTCAATAAATCAATTTGATGCAACGGATAGATATATATATACTTTAATGATTTTATTAAATATTGTGGCAAACTGGCAATGTCTATATGAAATTGTCCTAAAAATATGATACAAGTGTTTGGTATGGAAAAAGAGAAGAAGAGACAGATACGGGAATATAAAAAGCTCTTTTTATACATATATTCCACAATAAAATTATATATTAAGTCTTTATTTGAACATAATAGAGAAATGTGTGGGAGATCAAAATCCTATCTACTCATATGTGCAGAAGTTCTAGACAAATATGAGTATTGGATTGTTGCATCCTGAATGTAATGCTTTTGAATACTCACTATACTGGATGATATAACAAAATCAACCCACAGGATAATATTCTACATTTGATGTAACCATTTATTTTCTAGGAGTGCTGACTAAAAGTTCAAAGTGTAAAATTAGATGAATATCGCCATCTTCTTTTTTGTGTAGTGATTTTCAACTATATATATGTATTTATTTTCTTTTGTCTTTCTCATGTCTTCTATTCATTTTAACGTTTAGTTGTCATTTCGTTAATTGTTATCAATATCAATAATTCCTTTGAATTTTTACTAAAAAATACTTAGTAAATTATGTGCCAAACTGCAACTCTGTTTTTTTTGGTTTTGTTCCAAAGTTTAACAACAAAATTTTAATATGAAATGAAAGCAATTTTATATATGAATCATGGGACTAAAATAATTGAGACTAACCAAAATAAACCAAATTATGAAAAATATTAATTGTAAGAGATCAAATTAGAGTTTTTTTTAATCAAATTATAATACATTAAACTATTAAACATCGATAGATAGTTAAAGCATGAGATTCTGATAAAATAATCATATGCTATTTTAATTTGAAACTTAAAATTTTTATATATTGAATCAAATGAGTGTGGTTTCATCAATTCTTAACTAAGTGTCAGGGGTTCGATTCTTGAACTTGAGTATGGAGTAACTTTAAATTCTTGGGATAGCTATCCCACCCTTCGAGATGCTTACAATTCAACGAGAGAATTAGTTACTATATTCCACGATAAATACCCTGATCTAAACAAAAAAATTATCTTAAAATCAACAAATTTTAAATTGTTATAATTCATAATTCTTAATAGTTTAGGTTAAAACTATCCCACAAATTAGGATCCATTTGGATAATCTTTTATAAAATGAACTTTTTTATTAGTACTTTTTAAAATGCAAATTTTATAAAATTAAAAGTCATTTTGCGTTTGAATATCATACTTTATTAAATGTTTGAATATAAAATTTAAAAATTACTTTTTTTATATTATCAAAATGAACATTTGTATTAATATCATCTCATATCAAAGACATGTCTGCTTCCAATTTAAGAAGATAAATACAATCAAAATATAAGTATTTATTTTATTTTTATTTTTATTTGTTTATTTTTTGATAATTTTTTTTTTGAAGAATTAACTTTATCAAATAAACATAACTACAAATTATTACAACGGAACGGAACGGCCAGTGATGAAACTGCATTTATTACGACGGGAGAGAGAAATAAAATGTAAGTTTATAACAACCTCTTTGACATTTAAAGCGGCATCTATAATCGTGGTTGTGACACTTGAAACAACTGATCATTTAGTGGAGAGTGGTATATTAATATGCTGAGATTAATATATGTTTATAATTTTTTAAATTTATTCATAAAATAATCTATAATCATATTTCGTGCATCGAACGGGTAACAATATAGTTTCTTATTAATAGAGATTGCTTTTAAGTAAATTAAAAATTGAACTTTCATTGATATTAACAAATAAACAATAGTACCCATAAAAAAACAAATAAACAGTAGTAATAATAAAAAAAAGAGAATACCAAATTTTTATTACATCCTGGTAACAAAGATGTTAAGAAATTAGTACAGGTTAATAATAATATTGAATAAATATTTTAATTAACATTTAACAATTGATATCAATATTAAATATTTTAATATAAGGCGTATCATTAAATTATAAATAATTGAACAGGAAAAACAACATTTTAAAGTGGATTCCGATCAATTACAGTGCACTGTGGTTACAGTGCAGTCATAATGCACTTCTTTATCATTCATTTAATAAAAACAATTTTTTTGATATCAATAAATTAAAACATCTAAAAAATAAATAATAGAAATGTACACACTGCACTTTTTTTATTAGAAAAGAGGGCTAGTTCAAGACTGGCAGGCTACAAAACGCAGCACACTAACCGAAATGGGGTCCTCAAGGAGGGCACGGTTACAAGCAGAAGGGGGCCTATCAAAAATAGAAAACTCATCATCTAAGCTAAAGGCCAACTTGGCTAAGGAATCTGCCACCTGGTTCCCTTCCCTGTGAATATGTGTCACATGCCAATCCTTGCCAATAAAGCATCTGATTGTTAATCAGCGAGCCAAGATAGTGCGATTCAATGTCTTTATCCATGATAAGATTTATTGCATCCGCAAAGTCTATCTCAATTATGACCTTCTTGTATCCTTTGTCCCAAGCCACGTGGAGAGCCCAGAGAATGCCACTCAGCTCAGCCTGGATAACCCACCTCTGCCAATCTTTCTTGCAAAGCCTGTGAGCCAGTTACTATCCTTATCTCTCGTAGCACCCCCACATCCAAGAGAACTATCAAACTGATGCATAGCACCATCAGTGTTAAATTGACCCAGTCATCAATAGGCGCCTTCCACTTAATAAAAGAACCTTGTCTCTAAGTTGTTCCATTTTGTGATAAATCTTGAGCTTTCTCAAACTCTTTCACCATATTTTTAATCATAGGATCAAGACTCTTGGCTTCATTTTATTATCATTAAACACCCATTCGTTCCTTTGCTTCCAGATTAGCCAACACGCGAAACCAAAGGTAGAGCTCCAACTCCTTTCAGAAGAGTTATTGAAGTCCCTAGAAAGGTTCTTTCTAACCCAATCATGGGGATTACCAGTAAAGAACTCATTGTGTTACGAGAGTTCACAATTGAACGCCAAAGAGGGATCACATACCTGCAATCTCTCAACGCATGCATGGAAGTTTCACTTTGCTCACCACAGTGAGGGCAAATTATCATGGGTGAGGTTTCTCCTCTTCCTCATATTCTCGGTCATAATACAATCATGTCCAAGGCTCCAAGGAAACACTCTGGCACGTTGTGTGATAGGGCAACGCCAAATCTTGCTCCAAAGGTCCGTTTGAGGTCTATGATTATGCTGAGTAATTGTCATGTAGGCTGACTTCACCGAAAAGTAACCATTCGAAGAGGGGAGCCAATTTATGCCATCTTTCCCAGAGTTGTGTCTAGGAGGAGAAACCTGTTCGATCCCTTGGATAGCTTCCAGGGAAGGATATGACTGAAAGCAGCCCAGTCCCAATGTCCATCAATATTTACATAGTCTTTCACTGTTTTGTGGATCTCTTGTTGAGGCACCGAAGCAGAAGCAATGGTTATAAGACTAGGCAGACCCGGAATCCAAGATAAAGCCAAAACTTTGTATCCTCTCCATTCTTGATCACTCTGATTGTGTTACTCATGACCATGTCCCACACCTTGCACACCCCTGTGACCATAAATTAGAGCAAGAGTTGGGCTTTCTGATGATGCTATTATTACTGCACTTCAACCATAGTGCACGCCCATTTTCTTTTAGTGGTATCCACGGCGTTGTCAATGCTAGACGACACTGAGCAAGTAATGAAGGCGTAGGTTTCCCCCAAAAAAAAGACACGTGTAGTTGCCATGGGGCGCACACGTCATGAATGGTTCAGTGGGTATGAGAAGTAGCCGGTAACCGGTAAGGTGCTCTAAAGGGCATGTTTATTAGCTTGTTTTGAGGGAGGAAAAACCAAAGGAAAAAAAAAAAGACATGTGGAACTCACATGTCTCCTACTTTTTTATTTCCATCTCAAAAAATGTGCACAATTAAAAAAAGTAAAAAGAAAATACAAAAGATCTATATACCCTTTGATTTGACATATGTCATAACATCTTTCTTTTTATTATTAAAATATAAGGGGTAAAATGGTCATTTTAATACATTCCTTTTCCTTTTCCATTACCAAATTTTACTACTAAACACATCAAATCCATTCCATTTCTTTTTCCCTTTCCCTTTCCTTTTCCGTTTCTGCCTAGTGAACGGGCCCAAAATGTGGGCCCAGCCAGATTTGTTTGAAAATATAAAAAAGGATTGTGCAGCAGCCAGCAATCAGGATCACCTTCTGAGCCGTTCCTTGGTTTTTTCCTTTCCTTTCTTTTCCTTCCTTTTATCTCTCTGAATTGTATTATATTGTATATAAAGACGTGACGATCCTCACAAAGAACAATGCTTCTTCACGCCTTTGTCCTCTGGTCCATACACTTCTGACTTTCTATTTGTTTCTGACTTTTTTCTTCCCTCTCCTCTCTTATTATCTGTGTTCCTTCTCTTCAAGCCAAGAATATGACTGGGGTTCCAACAGAAGGAGGCTCATCTGTTACCCTTGATCTGCTCAAGCAAAAAATGGCCGAGTTCGCCAAGGAGAGAGATTGGACCAGTTTCATAGCCCAGGAACCTCCTTCTCGCTATGGTATGTCCTCATGCTTCTTTTTCAAACCTCTCTTTAATTTGGCGTAGAATCCAAGAATGAACCAAGGCACAGACTCTGTAGAAGATCGCTTATTAGTTCTTAATATATATTAGTCTGGTGGGATTAACAGATCGACGCGCTGAGGTGCTAGCTAGCTAGGCGATTTAATAATAATAATAATAATATGTAGGAGGCATCTGGATGTTTCCTCGCAAGTTGCCTTGTTTCTTAAATTAATTGTGAGATGAGATACAGTAGGTGTCTTCATTTAATTATTAAATCGAAACCAAACTTTTTTTGTTTGTTATATAAGTCAAGAACAACAACTCTATTAATTAATTACCCGGCCCGCCCCTTTTCTATATATTTTTACTTTGGCTTCATGATGATCGATATTGTTGTTGTTCTTAGCAAGAAATTTAAAATCGTGATTTGAAATGTATGATTGTACAGGTGGGTGAGGTGGGAGAAGTGTCTGAGATATTCCAGTGGAAAGGAGAGGTTCCAAAGGGGCTTCTAGATTGGAAAGATGAAGAGAAGTTCATCTTGGGGAAGAGCTTTCAGATGTTGCTCTACCTTGTGAGACTCTCTGATATTTGTGGAATTGATCTTGGAAAAGTTGCTCTCAGGAAGCTTCAACTCAATGCCATCAAGTACCCAGCCACAGTTTGCACAACCTCTACCACCACAACCCCGGATCTGGATCGGTAAAGTTAGCTGAGCTCAGCTAACTTTACTGATCTGAACCATTGATCGACTGTAACATAATTTTATCTTAATTGATTAACGGTCCAGATTGACTGTACCCATTAACTTTATCAAACTTTACCCAATCTAACTTTACCTGATCTACTTCCTCCTAACCCCCACTACTACTCAGGCTGCCTGACCCATATATTTATTTAGCCTTAGCTATATAAGCTATTACTATTTCAGTGTTTATTATTAAGGATTTTAATGAATCACTTGTGAAAATCATTTCAAAACACAAGAGCCATTGCATTCATGGAGACTTGTTACTATTGTTTTGGTGCAATTATTCTCCCAGATTTTGTTACTGTTTTGGCACACTGAATAGAATCCTCTTTGACATGACTCTCCTTTACATTATTTGTCAAATCAAATCTCCTCCATACTTTAACTATTTTTTCTTCTTCACTAGTGCCACATAACACACATTAATTTTCCCAAAACATGTGTCACATCCCCTATTGGTACTGTCAACGCTGAGTTTAACTGCCCGAGAGACGCAGGAATAGGGAAAAGATAATAAAAATTTTAGCTACAATTTATATTAAATTTAAAGTCTAGATGTTAAACTCAATCCTTATAAAATAAGGCGAGATTAAACTTGAATTTAAGCTTTTAAATGAAAAAAATTAATTAAGTTTGGCTTTTAGATGCGTGTTTGACCAAATTTAAGTACTTTTTTTAGAATTGTTTAATTTTTAAATGAATTGTTTGGCAAATTACTCAGAAATACTTCTGAATTGTAGTAGAAATAATTTTTTAACTTTAAACATAAGTTAAAAATTGGAGCTTTTGTTATTAATTAAAAGCAAAAGCTTAAATTTAATTGTTTCAGAACAAAAATATCTTTATTAACATTTTAATATTCTCATTTTACTCCAATTCTTTTATCCTAACTCCATCTCCCATGCTACTCCATCTCTCATTCTCATTTAAATAGTGAAGACAATAATAATAATTCTTTATCAAAATAATTAATATTTATAATTAATTTTTATTTGAATTAATTAATGAATTTAATAAAATATAATAATTATAAATAAAAAATTATATAAAGTAAAATTAATAATTTTTTCATTAATACTTTCTTAAATTAAAACTAATTATTATTTATTTTATGTTGATAATAAAAATAAATTTTTATATATTTTATCTATTAATAATATTAATAACACTTAAATATACATATACCCTTATTGGTAATTTTACACATAAAAGCACTTTTCAGTACAATTTGTCAAACAGAGAGGATGGGTTTGAGAGACTCTTTGAATGGAGAACGAGATGAATGAGAAGAACGAGAGAATGGGTTCAGAGTTGAAGATGGGTTAGGCACTAAAAAAAGTGTAACTTAATGGCAATTATTTTGTGGCAGACAGGCAGGTTAATTAACGGTATATTTGGTAACAAACCCAAATAGTGAAAACAATGTTTTTCACAATTCTCAATAAAATTTTACATTATATTTTATATATACCAAACACATTTTTTATCGTACTTTTTCTCCTCCTAACTTTTATCTCTATCTTTCTCCTCACTTTTCTCTACAGTACTTTCCAAACTGCTAAATTACAATCTCAATAGTACTTTACAAACTTCACTTTATAAATTTGTATCCATATGAAACGTACCCTAAATTGTCAAAAAATTACACATTTTTTGACGGTTAGGGACCCGCCAGCAAATAAAATTGAATTCTAGTGGTTATTTTAATACCAAACACATTTTTTATCATACTTTTTCTCTCTCCTAACTTTTATCTCTATCTTTCTCCTCACTTTTCTCTACAGTACTTTCCAAACTGCTACATTACAATCTCAATAGTACTTTACAAACTTCACTTTATAAATTTGTATCCATATGAAACGTACCCTAAATTGTCAAAAAATTACACATTTTTTGACGGTTAGGGACCCGCCAGCAAAAAATTGAATTCTAGTGGTTTTTTAATTTTTTGGCAGTTAAACTGCCAAAAAATAAAATTTATCTTATTTGTTAATTGTTTTTATTCAAAGCCTTACGCTCTTCAGCCGTAACAAAATGACATATAAAGGTTGAAAACCTCATTCACGCGAGAAGGCATTTTCATTTCCCTCAATTTTCAGTTCCATGTGGATCGAAAGCTTCTTCTTCTCCATTGGAGGCTCTGTTGAGCTTCCTTAGCTTCCTTCCATTAACACAGGTTAGCTTCCTTCCATTAACAAATGTTAGTTCCATTCTCGCAAGCCTTTCTTCTCCATTGTTTGTTCTGAAAATCGTTATGATTTCTCAATCAGTTTCGAGCCTACTTGTGGAGTTGCTTTGAGGAAGGTCTTCGTGGAGCACGGTGGTTTAAGGGCATTGAAGCACGACAAAACGCAGTAAGCATTGCAATTTAGGTTTTCTTTTCACTGAAGTTCCTTTTCCATAGTCGCATTTGGATTGTTCTGAAGTTGTTTTAATTACTTGATTTTCTTTTTTGTTGAAACTAATGTTACTTCTAGGTTTGGTTTTCACTTATTGCTATTCTAGAAGTTTTAATTCTGATCGTTATTTGTGATTCTAAAGAACCAGAATGTATGGAAGAACCAGCCTTGTTTCATATATTGTTCTGTTGATTTAGTATGTTAGAAAAGAAGAGATTGCAATGGCACATGACCTGTTTGACAAAATGCCTGAGAGATACTGTTATGAACCAGGCTCCTCATTTTGTCCTCTGGAAACTACCTCCACTCCCCAGTTCATATCATGTCCTTCTCTAAATTTATTAATTAGAATAATATTATTTAGTAGTGGGTGCACATACACTAGTCACTACACAACATTAATGTACTTAGCTTCTATTACTTTTGCTTTAATGTAATGCCTCTCAATTCCAACTCTCCCTGCTCTCACTGCACTTGTCATACCTTTGTGACTAAACTCTACACTTTACACTCTACTCTGCATAATTAATATCAAAGTTGAATTTGCCATAACACTAGGCCTTGTCAGTTTAAGACTTATCAATATTTGATTCGAAAATAAAGCAACAAACAATCGTTGTCATGGTAGAGTTAGTTTCATGAGTTCATGCACGTAATTAGGGTGCATCATTTCATACCTTACAATATTTGATGATATTCTGTGATTTAGTATATTGTTCTATTAATTATTTATGTGTTGTAAGGGAGACCCAATCTGAATCTTATTTATTTCTTTTTTTTTTCCTTAATCCTTCTATTTGATCTTTTTTTTTTGTTTGCTTGTAACTCATCCTCAATATTGCATCAAGATTAAAAGCTTTTCTCTTTTTGGGTCTGTTTTAATGACTTAAGTGCATATAGTTGCTAGGAAACTAGCTATATCTAAATCCGACTATTAATCTGTCCATTTTCTCTTTTCCTATCTCTAAATGGCTTGTATTTCTTTTGTAAACAAAAAAATGAAAGAAATCTGCTAGATGTGTAATACTATTCAAGTTAAAGCACTTTAGAACACTAAATCTTGATGTTTGCTTTAGGGAGAATTCAAACTCGATTCATCCATTCCCGAGAGATTAGCTCCTTCCAGTAACGTTTGTGTTCTTTGTATATAAGATTATTTGATGTTTGTTTTAGGGAGAATTCAAACTCGGTTCATCCATTCCCGAGAGATTAGCTCCTTCCAGTAATGTTTGTGTTCTTTGTATATAAGATTACTTTTAATTTTAGGTTGGAAGTCCTATAAAATAGTCTGGTGAAAATAGAACCAAAAAAATATTAAATAAATACCTTATATAAATCCTAGTTTAAAATTTTTGGTCTAAATGTCCCACCGTGATTATGGCCTAAATGTACCAAAAAAAGAGAGAGAAAAGAAATGATAGTGTTACAGAGTGTGAGCATATGGGTGATGCAGGCTAAAGCTGCTATTTTCATCTTACCAAAAGAAAAAGTCTTTGTTTTGGTGTTTCCTTTTCTCAAAGCTATACGTATTATTCAGTTTGTTGTTTAGTGAGACACAGAGACAAGCCCTTCATTATAGTACTCAGTACTATTGCAAAATTTCAAAAAAAAAAAAATAGGATTTAATTCAGGTCTTGTTAACAAAAATAAGAAAGAAGTTCATTATGGTCTTTTCTACTAGTTTGCAGTGCTTGGTTGTTAAAAATATATATGCTACGGCACTGATATGCCATGCTAGATATTATAGTGCAGTAGCATATTGTTAGATATTACACAACGCCTAAAATCAAACCCACTTTAATCATCCTGTGAACTTGTAGATATATTAATAAATTAGAAAAGAAAACTAAAATTTATGTGGCTAAAATCTGACTTAGTACTTTCTAGTGGTAGAAGCAGTAGTAAATAGTAATCCTAATTACTAATATCATCCAAATTAATTTTTAATCCTATCACGTGAAGGTTTTTTGTGTTTTGCACAGTGCACTCTCTCTCACTCTTTGGACCAAGAGATATATATATAGAGAGAGAGAGAGATAGAGAATTGTAGTCTAATTAACTTGCTAAGCCTTTTGTCTTTGCCTTTTGTGTTTATGCGGTGTTTTTTTCCATTTAATTCATGTTTTTTATCTTTATCTTGCAGGCATGGGTAGACCGAAGAGAATGAGAGTCAGCCAAGGTGCTTTTTCAACAGAGTCAGTTCCTGTCCCAATCCCTATTCCTATCCCGACTCATCCCTATCTACACATCCACCTCTTGCACCGACTCCACCTTTTACTTCAAACCCAACTCCATGTCCCCCTATCCCGACTCCATCCTTATCTACACATTCACCTCTTGCACCGACTCCACCTTTGACTTCAAACCCAACCCCACGTCCCCCTATCCTGACTCCATCCTTATCTACACATCCATCTTTGCACCGACTCCACCTTTGACTTCAAACCCAACCCCACGTCCCCCTATCCCGACTCCATTCCTATCTACACATCCATCTCCTCAATGTGAATCATTCATGCATCTCCATTTAAGGTTTGATGCTGAGGTTTGCTACTTTGGAGAATTTATTCTAAATTTCTGATTTCTATTTTAAGATTAAGCTACAGAAATAAAAAAGATGCGAGTCCATATTATGCCCAATGTTTCCATATTATGCCCTATGGTGTAGATCTGGGTATTCATCACATAGTTATAAATGACTGGGAAAGAGGAGTTGATGCTGATCAAAATGTTGTGTTGATATCAGTTCCTAGTGTACTTAGTCCTAATCTGGCACCACCTGGAAATCATGTGTTACATGATTACGTGCCGGGAACTTAACCATTTGAGTTGTGGGAAGGGCTTGATCGTAGAAGTCCAGAGTACAAAAATCTCGAAGCTGCAAGGTCAGAGGTACGTGAATATACTTAGTGCCCACTTGGCCATGCTCCAGAAGAATTAAGATGATTCTTTTAAGGTGATAAGAAGCACTTTCCTTTAATGTTTGATATAACATGTGCACTTCTTCGAGTAAGGGTATTTTCGCTTCCAATTCTATTTCATATGTTAAGCAAGTGCTTGTTGAAAATTTTGATTCAATGCTAACCTGCTTAATTGTTGCCGAAATATTTTTTTAAAAAGCATGATTTTGGAAACATGGCCAAACAAAATCGTAATTAATATACTTTTTGTTGTTATAGTATTATTTTTTAATATGATAAACGGATATTATGAGAATGATTTGTCATTTGTTCATCTTGCCGATACTATGGGCCATGAACTTTGAAATTTGGGAGTAAGCATCTAGTGGAGCCTTAATTCAGAAACTATGCTGATTTGAAAAAAATAGTTTTAAATTTTTATTTTAGTTTTGTATGAAAAGTGTCATTTCTTTTTTGGCTTGTTTTACTTGTTACCATCTTCTCCGAGGTTAGAAATTTCCTTGATTAATTGAGACATGAATTCATCAAACTGTAAGACTGAGAGTCAGTGACCTGCATCAAGCATGACTGCGTTTTTTTAATTTTGCAGCAGCTTTAATTTTACAGTATTATGTTAGTTCAATCAGAAATATTACTATTCTAGTCATGAATAAAAAAGAATGTTCTGAGTTGATTAACCAAGATATTTGAAATGAGAGAGAGGAAAAAAAGAGGAATCGACTATTTAAGATTGTACTTCATTTCCTTCAAGCATATATCCATACTGTACCCGAAGTTTTCCATACAGATGTGAAGCCACAAAATCTTTTGGTAGGGTTTTCTTAGGCTGTTTATTTGCATGAGTTGTAACTGTTTATTCTAAACCTACGGCATACGTTTTTTTGTAGGTTGATCCTCTCACACACCAAAATAAGCTTTGCGATTTTGGGAGTGCAAAAGTTTTGGTATGTTGGACTTGACACTTCATTGATTTGTATACGTATTTTTGTTTGTTTATGTAAACTCATATGCTGCCCAGCCAACATGGAATTGTAAATGCTCTTGAACTTTTTCTGCTAGGACTGTTGTAATAAAGTTCCTATGTGTGATGAACCTTGAAGTAAAAAGCCATTAAAATGTTAATGCTGCTGTTAAGCTGGATTAAATCTTATTCTTCTTCCTGTTATTAGAAAACAAATCTTCTTTGGCGAATAAATGGTTAAACTTACCAATTTTATGAAATTTTTGTGCTAGGTTGAAGACCAATGCTAGGTTGAAGACTAGTGTTAGTGCTAGGTTGAAGACTAGTGCTAGGTTGAAGACTAATGTTCGTGCTTGGTTGAAGACTAGTGTTCTTGCTAGGTTGAAGACTAGTGTTCGTGCTAGGTTGAAGACTAGTGCTAGGTTGAAGACTAGTGTTCGTGCTAGATTGAAGACTAGAGTTCGTGCTAGGTTGAAGACTAGAATCAGAGCTAGGTTGAAGACTAGTAGTTAGTGCTAGGTTGAAGACTCATGCTAGTAATATGAAAACTTCCATGAAATAGATTGTGCATGAAAGATGACATGAATCTACTATAGCTGACCAACATACTGAAAATCCTTCTACTTCTTCTATCATTTTCATGTTGGTCGTATTTATATGTTAAGGGTGAAGACTAGTGTTCGTGCTAGGTTGAAGACTAGTACTAGGTCGAAGAGTAGTGTTCGTGCTAGGATGAAGAGTAGTGTTCGTGCTAGGTTGAAGACTAGTGCTAGTGCTCGGCTGAAGACTAGTGTTCGAGCTAGGTTGAAGACTAGTGCTGGGTTGAAGACTAGTGTTAGGTTGAAGACTAGTGTTCGTGCTAGGTTGAAGACTAGTGTTCGTGCTAGGTTGAAGACTAGTGTTCGTGCTTGGTTGAAGACTAGTGTTCTTGCTAGGTTGAAGACTAGTGCTAGGTTGAAGACTAGTGTTCGTGCTAGGTTGAAGACTAGAATTAGTGCTAGGTTGAAGACTAGTAGTTAGTGCTAGGTTGAAGACTAGTGCCAGGTTGAAGACTAGTAGTTTGAGCTAGGTTGAAGACTCGTGCTAGTAACATGAAAACTTCCATGAAATTGATTACATTCTTGTGTCTATATAATTCTGCATGAAAGATGACATGAATGTATTATAGCTGGCCAACATACTGAAAATGCTTTTGCTACTTCTATCATTTATCATGTTGGTCGTATTTATATGTTAAGGGTGAAGACTAGGGTTAGTGCTAGGCTGAAGACTAGTGCTAGGCTGAAGACTAGTGCTAGTGCTAGGCTGAAGACTAGTGCTAGTGCTAGGTTGAAGACTAGTGTTCGGGCTAGGTTGAAGACTAGTGCTGGGTTGAAGACTAGTGTTCGTGCTAGGTTGAAGACCAGTGCTAGGTTGAAGACTAGTGTTAGTGCTAGGTTGAGGACTAGTGTTCGTGCTAGGTTGAGGACTAGGGTTCGTGCTAGGTTGAAGACTAGTGTTCGTGCTGTTGAAGACTAGTGCTAGGTTGAAAACTAGTGTTCGTGCTTGGTTGAAGACTAGTGTCCTTGCTAGACTGAAGATTAGTGCTAGGTTGAAGACTAGATTTCGTGCTAGGTTGAAGACTAGATTTCGTGCTAGGTTGAAGACTATAATTAGTGCTAGGTTGAGGACCATTAGTTAGTGCTAGGTTGAGGACCATTAGTTAGTGCTAGGTTGAAGACTAGTGCCAGGTTGAAGACTTGTAGTTTGTGCGAGGTTGAAGATTCGTGCTGTTGAAGACTAGTGCTAGGTTGAAAACTAGTGTTCGTGCTTGGTTGAAGACTAGTGTCCTTGCTAGGCTGAAGATTAGTGCTAGGTTGAAGACTAGTGTTCGTGCTAGGTTGAAGACTAGATTTCGTGCTAGGTTGAAGACTAGTGCTAGGTTGAAGACTATAATTAGTGCTAGGTTGAGGACCATTAGTTAGTGCTAGGTTGAAGACTAGTGCCAGGTTGAAGACTTGTAGTTTGTGTGAGGTTGAAGATTCGTGGTAGTTATATGAAAACTTCCATGAAAATGATTACATTCTTGTGTCTATATAATTGTGCATGAAAGATGACATGAATGCATTATAGCTGACCAACATACTGAAAATCCTTCTGCTTTTTCTATCATTTACCATGTTAGTCGTATTTATATGTTATGGGTGACGACTAGTGTTCGTGCTAGGTTGAAGATTAGTGCTAGGTTGAAGACTAGTGCTAGTGCTAGGCTGAAGACTAGTGCTAGTGCCAGGTTGAAGACTAGTGTTTGGGCTAGGTTGAAGACTAGTGCTGGGTTGAAGACTAGTGTTAGGTTGAAGACTAGTGCTAGGTTGAAGACTAGTGTTAATGCTAGGTTGAAGACTAGTGCTAGGTTGAAGACTAATGTTCGTGCTTGGTTGAAGACTAGTGTTCTTGCTAGGTTGAAGACTAGTGATTCGTGCTAGGTTGAAGTCTAGTGTTCGTGCTAGGTTGAAGACTAGTGTTCGTGCTAGGTTGAAGACTAGAGTTCGTGCTAGGTTGAAGATTAGAATCAGTGCTAGGTTGAAGACTAGTAGTTAGTGCTAGGTTGAAGACTCGTGCTAGTAATATGAAAACTTCCATGAAATAGATTACATTCTTGTGTCTATATAATTGTGCATGAAAGATGACATGAATCTACTATAGCTGATCAACATACTGAAAATCCTTCTACTTCTATCATTTATCATGTTGGTCGTATTTATATGTTAAGGGTGAAGACTAGTGTTCGTGCTGGGTTGAAGACTAGTACTAGGTTGAAGAGTAGTGTTCGTGCTAGGTTGAGGAGTAGTGTTCGTGCTAGGTTGAAGACTAGTGCTAATGCTAGGTTGAAGACTAGTTTCGGGCTAGGTTGAAGACTAGTGCTGGGTTGAAGACTAGTGTTAGGTTGAAGACTAGTGTTCGTGCTAGGTTTAAGACCTGTGCTAGGTTGAAGACTAGTGTTAGTGCTAGGTTGAAGACTAGAGTTCGTGCTAGGTTGAAGACTAGTGTTCGTGCTTGGTTGAAGACTAGTGTTCGTGCTTGGTTGAAGACTAGTGTTCTTGCTAGGTTGAAGACTAGTGTTCGTGCTAGGTTGAAGACTAGAATTAGTGCTAGGTTGAAGACTAGTAGTTAGTGCTAGGTTGAAGACTAGTGCCAGGTTGAAGACTAGTAGTTTTTGCTAGGTTGAAGACTCGTGCTAGTAATATGAAAACTTCCATGAAATTGATTACATTCTTGTGTCTATAATTCTGCATGAAAGATGACATGAATGTATTATAGATGGCCAACATACTGAAAATCCTTTTGCTTCTTCTATCATTTATCATGTTGGTCGTATTTATATGTTAAGGGTGAAGACTAGGGTTCGTGCTAGGTTGAAGACTAGTGCTAGGTCGAAGACTAGTGCTAGTGCTAGGCTGAAGACTAGTGCTAGTGCTAGGCTGAAGACTAGGGCTAGTGCTAGGTTGAAGACTAGTGTTCGGGCTAGGTTGAAGACTAGTGCTGGGTTGAAGACTAGTGTTCGTGCTAGGTTGAAGACCAGTGCTAGGTTGAAGACTAGTGTTAGTGCTAGGTTGAGGACTAGTGTTCGTGCTAGGTTGAGGACTAGGGTTCGTGCTAGGTTGAAGACTAGTGTTCGTGCTAGGTTGAAAACTAGTGTTCGTGCTTGGTTGAAGACTAGTGTCCTTGCTAGGCTGAAGATTAGTGCTAGGTTGAAGACTAGTGTTCGTGCTAGGTTGAAGACTAGATTTCGTGCTAGGTTGAAGACTAGTGCTAGGTTGAAGACTAGAATTAGTGCTAGGTTGAGGACTATTAGTTAGTGCTAGGTTGAAGACTAGTGCCAGGTTGAAGACTTGTAGTTTGTGCGAGGTTGAAGATTCGTGGTAGTTATATGAAAACTTCCATGAAAATGATTACATTCTTGTGTCTATATAATTGTGCATGAAAGATGACATGAATGCATTATAGCTGACCAACATACTGAAAATCCTTCTGCTTTTTCTATCATTTACCATGTTAGTCGTATTTATATGTTATGGGTGACGACTAGTGTTCGTGCTAGGTTGAAGATTAGTGCTAGGTTGAAGACTAGTGTTCGTGCTAGGTTGAAGACTAGTGCTAGTGCTAGGCTGAAGACTAAGGCTAGTGCTAGGTTGAAGACTAGTGTTTGGGCTAGGTTGAAGACTAGTGCTGGGTTGAAGACTAGTGTTAGGTTGAAGACTAGTGCTAGGTTGAAGACTAGTGTTAATGCTAGGTTGAAGACTAGTGCTAGGTTGAAGACTAATGTTCGTGCTTGGTTGAAGACTAGTGTTCTTTCTAGGTTGAAGACTAGTGATTCGTGCTAGGTTGAAGTCTAGTGTTCGTGCTAGGTTGAAGACTAGTGTTCGTGCTAGGTTGAAGACGAGAGTTCGTGCTAGGTTGAAGATTAGAATCAGTGGTAGGTTGAAGACTAGTAGTTAGTGCTAAGTTGAAGACTCGTGCTAGTACTATGAAAACTTCCATGAAATAGATTACATTCTTGTGTCTATATAATTGTGCATGAAAGATGACATGAATCTACTATAGCTGACCAACATACTGAAAATCCTTCTACTTCTATCATTTATCATGTTGGTCGTATTTATATGTTAAGGGTGAAGACTAGTGTTCGTGCTGGGTTGAAGACTAGTACTAGGTTGAAGAGTAGTGTTCGTGCTAGGTTGAGGAGTAGTGTTCGTGCTAGGTTGAAGACTAGTGCTAATGCTAGGTTGAAGACTAGTGTTCGGGCTAGGTTGAAGACTAGTGCTGGGTTGAAGACTAGTGTTAGGTTGAAGACTAGTGTTCGTGCTAGGTTTAAGACCTGTGCTAGGTTGAAGACTAGTGTTAGTGCTAGGTTGAAGACTAGAGTTCGTGCTAGGTTGAAGACTAGTGTTCGTGCTTGGTTGAAGACTAGTGTTCTTGCTAGGTTGAAGACTAGTGCTAGGTTGAAGACTAGTGTTCGTGCTAGGTTGAAGACTAGTAGTTAGTGCTAGGTTGAAGACTAGTGCCAGGTTGAAGACTAGTAGTTTGTGCTAGGTTAAAGACTCGTGCTAGTAATATGAAAACTTCCATGAAATTGATTACATTCTTGTGTCTATAATTCTGCATGAAAGATGACATGAATGTATTATAGCTGGCCAACATACTGAAAATCCTTTTGCTTCTTCTATCATTTATCATGTTGGTCGTATTTATATGTTAAGGGTGAAGACTAGTGCTAGTGCTAGGTTGAAGACTTGTGCTGGGTTGAAGACTAGTGTTCGTGCTAGGTTGAAGACTAGTGTTCGTGCTAGGTTGAAGACCAGTGCTAGGTTGAAGACTAGTGTTAGTGCTAGGTTGAGGACTAGTGTTCGTGCTAGGTTGAGGACTAGGGTTCGTGCTAGGTTGAAGACTAGTGTTCGTGCTAGGTTGAAGACTAGTGCTAGGTTGAAAACTAGTGTTCGTGCTTGGTTGAAGACTAGTGTCCTTGCTAGGCTGAAGATTAGTGCTAGGTTGAAGACTAGTGTTCGTGCTAGGTTGAAGACTAGATTTCGTGCTAGGTTGAAGACTAGTGCTAGGTTGAAGACTAGAATTAGTGCTAGGTTGAGGACTATTAGTTAGCTAGGTTGAAGACTAGTGCCGGTTGAAGACTTGTAGTTTGTGCGAGGTTGAAGATTCGTGGTAGTTATATGAAAACTTCCATGAAAATGATTACATTCTTGTGTCTATATAATTGTGCATGAAAGACATGAATGCATTATAGCTGACCAACATACTGAAAATCCTTCTGCTGCTTCTATCATTTACCATGTTGGTCGTATTTATATGTTATGGGTGTAGACTAGTGTTCGTGCTAGGTTGAAGACTAGTGTTAGGTTGAAGACTAGTGTTCGTGCTAGGTTGAAGACTAGTGCTAGTGCTAGGTTGAAGACTAGTGTTTGGGCTAGGTTGAAGACTAGTGCTGGGTTGAAGACTAGTGTTCGTGCTAGGTTGAAGAGCAGCGCTAGGTTGATGATTAGTGTTAGTGCTAGGTTGAAGACTAGTGTTCGTGCTTGGTTGAAGACTAGTGTTCGTGCTTGGTTGAAGATTAGTGTTCTTGCTAGGTTGAAGACTAGTGCTTGGTTGAAGACTAGTGCTAGGTTGAAAACTAGAATTAGTGCTAGGTTGAAGACTAGAAGTTTGTGCTAGGTTGAAGACTAGTGCCAGGTTGAAGACTAGTAGTTAGTGCTAGGTTGAAGACTCGTGCTAGTGATATGAAAACTTCCATGAAATAGATTACATTCTTGTGTCTATATAATTGTGCTTGAAAGATGACATGAATGTACTATAGGTGACGATATGTATATATTATAATAACCAACATACTGAAAATCCTTCTGCTTCTTCTATCATTTATCATGTTGGTCGTATTTATATGTTAAGGGTGAATACTATATTGAATATGCTTAGTAATATCAATATGCTGACTTGAATATGATTCTGCACACTAATTGACATTCTTAATTTTGTCTCAAGGTAGTTTGTTGAGTATTTATATACCATTAGAGGCTTAAATAATCATCATTAACATGTGGTTTTAATGGTTTCAAGACTTTTCTTCACCCTGCCCTCGCCGTTCAACTTATCAAGTAGCTGCTTTGCCATTAGATCCGAGCTAATGCCATTGATTTCGATAGTTGTTAACTTGCATTGTGGCGGTTTGAATTGAATCTCCCTTCTCTTGCTAATGCCGTTTATTCTTGTAGTTTTAGTTATTCAGAGATCTACTGTTGTAATATTATATACCTTGATCATGAATAAAAAAAAACCAATATTATACTTTGAATTGTACATAAAATTTTAATTACGTCCTTTCCAGCTTTGTTGACAAATGACAAGGTTGCATGCCAAATGATCCTGAATAAAATGTGTTTAAAAAGCTATCAGGTGATTTATTTCTTCTAGTGGCTGACCGCTGCCAAGCACTTGCAGAAAAACTGATTTGACTGATCAGCAAAGAGCATGAAAATGATGTTGATGCTTGAGTCACTATGATTTAGGATTACCCACATGTTTTAAGAGACACATGGAAGCCTTCAAAATATGCTTTCTTTTTATTTACTGTGTAGACTTACTGCTGGAGTTAGTTGAAAAAGGATAAAATAGAAGCATGATGGATACTGCCATGAAAATGCCCTTCTACTTAATTTATCCACATTGAAAGTGTTAGTTCTGTAATCTCTCGTGAAACTTGTGTAAAATCTTTCATTGACTCCAGAGTTCAGAAGCTGCATGGAGGAATTCCTAAACTGAAATTTTGCATCCTGTTTTATTTGTATCCCTTGAATATAAAGCTTTTTAGTATTAATAAGATTACAATATGTGGGATTTAACATTTGACATTGCAAACTCCAAATTCATACACTATAGTCTATTCATGGATTGCCAAATAGGCAAGTCAAAGTTTCCTAAGAGCTGGTTTGATGGCTGAGTTGGATGCAAGAAGAGCCAAGCTGCAATTTATTTGCGATCCAATTTGCGGAGCTGGTCTGATGGCTGAGTTGGATGCAAGTCAAAGGTTCTTGGAAATGCAGCTAGAATTATCCAGAGGCAGACACGTACTCATATGGCACGGAAGGAATTCATTAAATTGGGCCAAGCTGCAATTTATTTGCAAGCCAATTTGCGAGGTATCCAGAGATGTCTCTTCAAGTGCTTGTTTTGATTTGATTGCTTGATTGGTCTATCCTGAACATTAAGTCTGTCACATATATGAATAAGTTGCTTCTCTTAGTGCATATTATGTAACTGTCTATCGGTTAGGTTTGTTATCTCTAGGAACTAATACACATTGTAGAATTTCCTGACTTTTTGTGCCATTTGACAATTCGTAAAGAATATTAACTTGAAGTGGTTAGTCAATTATTCCAATTCAAGAATTTTCCATTTCACCTATTAGGAAACCCAAATTGGACTGTTGGGGTTGAGTAGTAGTGACAAATGGTAGCACTGTGGTTTGTACTGTTTTGGAGCCTTGTGGATGCATTAGATTAGTGATTAATGGATTTGTAGGTATGCAAGATGAGGGTTTTCGTGGTCAAAAAGAAATGTCAGGAAGGTTTTTTGCAGAAATTTGTTATATAGTAGATGTAGCAACTTAATTTTCCATAGCTGCTGCCACTAATTACAACAACAAGAACAACAACAATCAAAGCCTTTTCCCACTAGGTGGGGTTGGCTATATGGAAGAAACGACGCTAACATGTCTATCTTAATAGTTTCTCCTATTATTTTTTTTGTTCTTCCCCTACCTCTAAAATGTGTACCTTGATTCATATAGTGATTTGTATTACTTGAATGAATTGTAATAAAAATGGAGATTGAGAGTTAGTAGAATGACCCATAGGTCTGTCTATACTGCTCATATCCAGTAAAGATGAAGATTTCCCTAATTCTATTGAACTTAAAGAAATTGATATTAAAAAGGGAACACAGAGATACTACATAGGTATCGTAAGTCTTAACAACTAACAAGCTTTGCTATCAGCAAATTATATCCGGTTTGTTTTTTTTTTCATTCTTATAAATAGTTTTGTGAAATTGGTTTTGAAAATGTCATTTCATATTATTTCCATGTATTTATGTTCATGCCATTAATGAAAATACATGTTTCCTGTATTTTCATTCTTCAAAAACACTGGACTTTTGACCACTTTTTAAAAATAAATGTCTGTATTTTCTATTTCCAAAATACACTATTTTTTTTTTTTAGTTGAAAATAGTACTTTCAAACATTTTTTTGTCTTTTTCTCTGTTAAGTTTTTTTCATTTGCAATGAAAAAGAAACATTGTTCCATAAGAGTGGATTCTCATTTTCAAAGAAGTTACGCCTATTTCAAATTTTTGTTAAAATGTGTAAAGACAGAACATGTTGGCTTCGCTTGTTCCATAAAGCTGACATCAGCTAGTGGGAAAAGGCTTTGATTGTTGTTGTTGTATAAAGAAAATACTTTATTTTAAGTACACAGGATGCAGTGCTACTTTTCTTTCTCTTTTCGATCTTTTAAGATATGTTGTCAATAATTCTCTGTATGGAAATATCAATGTCAGGGGATTCCTGATATGGCTTAACGTGCTGACACAACTATGGCTATTGGAAAATTGGAATCTGGTACATGCCTTACTTTACTACCGCTTTGGAGATTCCAATCATGCATGGCATGGATTGTATTCTAATATGTTTTCTTTCTTACATCAAGCCTTTGCTGATCCAATGCCGTCCCTTTAACATGGGTCGGGCCATAAAGGGTACTCGTACTCTTTTACTCAACAAAGAGGTAGATTATCTATTGGATTCTCTTGGTGTAACTATAAGATTGTCTTCTTTATTCTATGAATGTGCATTTTAGAAAATGTTAAGTAACTCCTAGTTTCAACTTTGTTTTCATGATTTCATTTTTGATGTTTTCCTCATATATTTCTTGAAATTGAATGTTTTTGTAGTAATTCATCCCATTTTTATTTGGCACGGGAATTCTTGTAAGAATGTGATAGTGTCATTTTACTTTCAAATACCTTATTACATAGGCGAAATTTGATATTTTGGGTTGATTGCTCAGACAAAAAAAATCTTTAGATGGTGTTTTGTTGCACAAACAAACTCGAAGTGAGACTTGACTACAGACACAATTTTTTGGCCATGAATTTTTTGAACTTCATTAGCTTTCTTTTCTCGAATTTGTTAGCTTTCTTGCATGTATTGTTGGTAAATTGCGGTATCTTGTATGATATTAATTTTCCAATTTATTGGTAGGTCTTCAAGTAATTGAGTAGGATATTTTGTTTCTTTGTTGTTGTATTTTCTTTTACAGTTTTACCCCAATTGGTTTTTGTTAATTTCTGAGTATGAGAGAATGAATAATTCACAGTCTTATTTTTGATCATATTTGAAGGAGAATATATACACAAAGTTTCTACCTAACTACAATGAATGCTATAACATTCCCACCAAACAGAATTAAATGCTCTAATAACTAGTGCAGCTTGCTCAAGCCAGATATTTACACAATAATAAATAAGACAGCTAGATAAGACAACCAATACTCCCCCTCAAGTTGGAGCAAAGATATCACACATGCCCAACTTGCAAACTAGAGTATGGAACACTTGTTTACACATCCCCTTAGTGAAAACATCAGCAAGTTGCTCTCCTGAAGTCACATAGTGCAAGCTGAGGATGTCACTAGTAATCTTCTCTTTGATGAAGTGTCTGTCAATCTCAATGTGCTTTGTTCGATCATACTGAACGGGATTATGAGCTATACTAATGGCAGCCTTATTGTCACAAAATAAGGACAACTTCTTCTCAAGTAGACCCAATTTAGCTAAGAGCTTTTGAACCCATAGGATTTCACAAACTCCTTGAGCCATAGGTCTGTATTCTGCTTCAGCACTGGATCTAGCAACCACACTTGTTTCTTACTCCTCCAAGTGACCAAGTTTCCTCCCACAAGTGTGCAATATCAGATGTAGATCTTCTGTCATATAATGATCCAGCCCAATCTGCATCAGTAAAGGCTTCTACTTGCAAATGACCATGTTTTGAGAAAAGTAATCCCTTCCTGGGCTAGATTTCAAATACACGAAAGATGCGAGAAACAAGCCTGCATATGGGATTCTCTAGGGTCATGCATAAATTGGCTAACCAAACTGAACAGCATAGTCAAGTCTGTCTAGTGTGGAGAGAGATAGATAAAGCACTTCCCCCAACCCAGTCCTCTGATATCTTTCCCTTGTAAATGACTCTCCAACCCCTAATTGAAGTTTATGGTTACTTTCATAGGAGATTCTGTTGGTTTACACCCTGCCATGTCCAGTTTCCTTAAGAGATCTAGAATGTACTTCCTTTGGGAAATAAAGATTCCCCTTTTAGTTCGAACAACTTCAATTCCCAAGAAGTACTGCAATTTACCAAGATCTTTGATCTCAAATTCTTGTGTTAACAACCCTTTCCATCGAGACATCTCTTCCTTATCATCTCCAGTCATTACTATGTCATCAAATAGACAATGAGAAGAGTAAGTTTCCCTTCTTTCGTCTTATAAAGAGAGTATGGTAGAATTACTCCTTTGATAGCCAAAGGAGATCATGGCATTACTGAACTTGTCAAACCAAGCCCTTGGAGATTGTTCAATCCATATAGAGCCTTCTTCAGTCGACATACCTTCCTTGGCTTTGCTCATCATCAAATCCAGGTGGAATCTCCATGTAAACTTCCTCTTCCAAATCTCCATGGAGGAATGCATTCTTAACATCAATTGATGCAAGTCCTTAATCCCAAATTAGCTGCAAAAGATAACAAAACTCTTATGGAGTTCATCTTTGCAACAGGAGCAAAAAGTTCACGATAATCCACTCCATATTTTTGAGTGAATCCCTTGGCCACCAGTCTAGCTTTGTATCGCTTTATTGACCCATCAACCTTATGTTTCACAGTGAAGTGCCATCTACAACCCACTAGTTTCTTGTTAGTCGGAGGAGGAACTAAATCCCAGGTCCCGTTCTTTGTCAAGGTCTTCATTTCTTCAATCATGGCACACTTCCACTTGGGATTGGTAATAGCTTCCTTTCCAATTTGTGGAATAGATTACAGAAGAGATAGACAAGGCAAAAACTCTATGTGATGGGGATAGGGATCATAAGAGACAAAGTTAGACCATAGGATACAAGGGAGCCTTAGTACAAGACCTGACACCTTTTCTATGAGCAATAGGCCACATTAGAATCATAAGGAAAAATAGGTGACTGACCAATGGGAGAAAGATTCAGCAGGATCGGCAGATTGCATGATGGCTTCTTCTGGTTTGTCATTCGTTTCCTCCTTGAGTAAGTTTTTAGTTCAGGTCGATCCAACCTCATGATTTCTCCGCAATCTCCCTTAGACCGTCGGCCTCCCCCCTGAACTTAATCTCACAATGCGGTCTCCCCCTGAGTTTCAATCTCACTTATCTTATTCAATTCAACGAGCACCTCTTCCTCTATAGTATTCTCCCCCTGAAGAGTTGATGAGGATGTGCCAAAGTAAGGTTCACATTCGCGGAAGATGACATCCATACTGACCAAGGTTTTTTTGGATGGAGGATGGTAACACTTGTTACCCTTTTGAGTAGGGGAATACCTTATGAAGACACACTTAAGACTTAAGGGCTCTAGGATCACCGTTTGCCAATATTCCTAGTGGGAACAAAGCAGACACAACCAAACCTTTAGGAGGAACAATGTATCAAGAGTACCTGTTAAAACTCAAGGGGACTTTTTAAAGTCAAGAGGTTTTAAGGGCATCCGATTGATAAGATAAGCTGCAGCTAGAATAGCCATCCCCCAATAAGGTTTTAGGCAAGTGCATGGTAAACATGAGGGATCGAGCTACCTCAAGGAGATGTCGATTCTTCTCTCGGCTACACCATTTTGGGCACTAGTATAAGGACAACTGGTTTGATGTATAATACCATGATTTGCCAAATAAGATTCTAGGAGTGTATTTGTGTACTTAGTACCATTATCAGTTCGCAAAATTTTTATGGTAGCATTAAATTGGGTACAAACCATTTTATGGAAAGATTGGAAGCAAGATGAAACATCTGATTTATTTTTTAGCAAATAAACCCAAGTAGTACGAGTACAACAATCAATAAAGGTAACAAACAACGACAACCAGACAAAGAGACAGTTTTAGTTGGACCCCAGACATCAGAATGAATAGTCTCAAAAGGAAACAAACTTTTCTTATTACTCGTTAATGTCAATATATAACTACTCTAGGTCTGCTATATAACTACTAGGTCTGCTTAAATGTCAATGTATATATGCTATAGGTCTGCTATGTATCAGCTATGTGTACTCTGTAGTTGTATATTTAATTAGATTAGGTAGATAGCTATGTATATAAATATGTATGTGTATTCCTTCATTCAGATTATGAAATAAATCACTTTCTCTGAGTCCTAGAGTTTACATGGTATCAGAGGTGAATTGTGAGGAGTGATTAATCCATCTTTGTGTTCAAGGAGTGTGTTTCAGCTAAGTCAGTAGCCATTACTGACTGTTAACACTCTTGAACGCTTGAGAATTGAGAGGCTCACCGTGAAAGGTGGCTGTGAAGTACCACCGCCGGGCAACGAAAGGAAAACAAACGGCATTTTCCGGCGAATTTCCCGACTGTCGACGTCCAGAAGGACCTGCGCGTGAGCCACACGCGCCGTCACACATCCCTGTCCTGCGTAGCGCGTGAGCACCACGCGCCCCCTTCCTGTCGTCAGAATCCATCCGCCGTTGTTGGTTCGTGATCGCCGGCGACCGTTTAGCCTATTGGAGGGGTTTCCCGGTGGTTTTGGGTCAGTTTTAGTGGAGGTCAAGCTTCTGTCTTATATGGTCCCTGTGTTATTGAGGTACAGAGGCTGTTTTTGTGGGGTGAGGTATTCTATTTTTGGGTTCAGAAGCTGGTTTTATTTCTTTTGATATTTGAGATATTATTTTTGAAGATTTTGAGTACTGGGTCATTGAGTTCCAGTGTTTCCTTCACTCTTTCATTTGAATTCTCAACCGTATTTCTAGCGTTATTACTATTTGAGTTTGCTGCTGTCCTGAGTACTTAAAAAAATGGAGGAAAGTAAATCTGTTGCTGTTGGTAATGGAATTCCTGTGAGCTCTAGAATTACAGAGCATAAACTTACCTCTGCCAATACTTTGAATGGGCCAAACTATTCGAATGTACCTCAAAAGTATTGAGAAAGAGGATCATCTCAAAGATTCCTCCCGAAGGTGATAAAAAGAAAGCTTGGTTGATTGAAGATTACAAGCTCTTCTTACTGATTAAAAACACCATTACTCCTGAGGTAGTGCCTTTCATTAATCATTGTGATTTAATTAAAGAAACTAATGGATTATTTGGAGTTTATCTACTCTGGCAAAGGGAATCTCTCGCGTGTTTACGATATGTGCAATCCTTCTATCATCCTGAGAAGAAGGATAAGTCTCTTATGACTTATTTATGGAATTCAAACGGACGTATGAGGAGTTTAATACTCTACTGCCATTCTCTTCCGATGTCAAAGTTCAGATAAAACAAAGGGAACAAATGGCAGTTATGAGTTGGCTCTCTGGTCTTCCCCTCGAATATGAGGGTGTTAGAACTCAAATTCTTGCTAGCACTGAGATTAAGTCTCTGGAAGAGGTGTTTACTCGAGTGCGCCAATCTGACAACACTCACTCACGACCTACTCATGATGTCAGTGCACTCATAGGACATGGCGATCGTCGAAGCGGAGCACTTAATAATGGAAGTCGCAATCATGAATCAGGGGGAGTTGTATGTTTTTACTGTCACGAACCAGGACATACAAAGCGTAACTGTAGAAAACTTCAGAAGAAGCAACAGAGGTCCCAGACGGCCAATATTGCCTCAACTTCGTCTTCATCTGACAATAAGATTGTCGTCCCAGCCGAGGAATATGCTTAGTTTGCTCGATATCAAGAATTTCTGAAGTCCTCTACTCCATCACCTGTCACTGCAATTGCTGAATCAACTGAGCCAGGTAAATTCACCACATGTTTACTTTCCTCCGCTTCCAAATGGGTAATTGATTCTGGAGCTACAGACCATATGACAGGTAATCCACAAGTTTTCTCATCCTTTGAACCCTATACATCTGTTTTTAATGTTACCTTAGCTGATGGCTCTCAGTCTAGAGTTCTTGGTTCTGGAACCGTACTTCCTATTCTGTCTCTTTCCTTGTCCTCCGTGTTGAGTCTACCTAATTTTTCATATAACTTGCTCTCCGTCAGTAAACTTACTCGCTCATTGAATTGTATTATCTCATTTTTTCCTGAGTTTCAGGATCTTACGACGAAGAGGATTATTGGTAGAGGACATGAGTCTGGGGGTCTGTACGTTCTGGAATCGCAAGTGCCGAGACTTGTGGTATGTTCAAGTGTTCTCTCTCCATTTGACTTACATTGTCGCTTAGGTCACCCTTCGCTATCTTCACTTAAGAAACTTTATCCTCAATTTAATCATTTGTCTTTCTTGGAATGTGAGTCATGTCAGTTTGCTAAACATCACCGTCTCCCTTCAATATCTCGAGTCAAGCGGGCTGCGACCCCTTTTGAGTTAGTTCATTATGATGTTTGGGGTCCTTGCCCTGTTTTGTCAAAATCTGGTTTTAAGTACTTTGTAACATTTGTCGATGATCATTCTCGGGTTACTTGGTTGTATTTAATGAAGAATCGTTCTGAGTTGTTTTCCTCATTTTTGTGCCTTTTGTGCTGAAGTCAAAACTCAATTCAATGTCTCAGTGCGTACCCTCCGTAGTGACAATGCCAAAGAATATCTTTCTGCTTCATTTCAATCCTATATGACACAACATGGCATACTTCATCAGTCTTCTTGTGTTGATACACCGTCTCAAAACGGTGTTGCTGAAAGAAAGAATAGACACTTGCTTGAAGTTGCTAGGGCTCTACTTTTTCAAATGAAGGTTCTTAAACCTTTTTGGGCTGATGCTGTTTCCACTGCCTGTTTCCTAATTAACCGCATGTCTTCTTCAGTTCTTAATGGTGGAATTCATGTGTTGTTTCCTGCTAAACCATTATTTCCTATTGAGCCTAGGATTTTCGGTAGCACTTGTTTTGTTCGTGATGTTCGACCTCATCATACAAAACTTGATCCGAAGTCTATTAAATGTGTCTTTCTTGGCTCTTCTCGAGTTCAGAAAGGATATCGCTGTTTCTCTCCTGATCTAAATAAATATTTTGTGTCTATAGATGTTACATTTCACGAAAATGTACCTTTCTTTCCTTATTCTTTAGGGAAATCTAAGCCAGAAGCGAATGAAGATACTGATGATTTATTAGTCTATACTTCACCCCCTTTACCTCCACCTCCACCTTCAACAGACACCCGACCTCCAATTACACAGGTATATTCTAGACGGCCACAATAGGTCATTGATCCACCAACTGATACAACTCCAGACACATGTCATCTGCCGACTCCTTCGCCGTCGGATCCAGTCTTGTCAGAACCTGACCCTACACTTGACCTTCCAATTGCTTTTCGTAAAGGTAAACGTCAATGCACTTATCCGATTTCCTCTTTTGTTTCTTATAACCATTTGTCTCCTACTTCTCGTGCTTTCATTGCTTCTCTAGACACAGTTTCAATTCCTCGTACTGTTCACGGGGCTTTATCTCATCCTGGTTGGAGGACAGCAATGGTTGAAGAGATGACGGCCCTTGATCAAAACGGTACATGGTCATTAGTGGATTTGCCAGAAGGAAAGAAAGCAATTGGATGTAGGTGGGTTTTTGCAGTCAAGGTTAATCCAGATGGTTCTGTTGCCCGTCTTAAAGCACGGTTGGTTGCCAAAGGGTATGCACAGACCTATGGTATTGATTATTCTGACACCTTTTCTCCTGTGGCCAAGCTTACTTCTGTCAGGCTCTTTATATCCCTGGCTGCTACCTATGATTGGCCTTTGCATCAGTTGGATATCAAAAATGCTTTTCTTCATGGTGACCTTGATAAAGAAGTATATATGGAGCAACCACCTGGGTTTGTTGCTCAGGGGGAGTGTGGAAAAGTGTGTCGTCTTCATAAGTCTTTGTATGGATTGAAACAAAGCCCTCGTGCTTGGTTTGGAAGGTTCAGTACAGTTGTAACGCAGTATGGGTTACTTAAGAGCAAATGCGATCATTCAGTTTTTTATAAGAAGACTGATTCAGGCATCATTTTCTTAGTGGTATATGTGGATGACATTATAATCACTGGAAATGATGAGTCAGGCATCTCCTCCCTCAAGACTTTTCTTCAGTCTCAGTTTCAGACGAAGGATTTAGGCCCATTGAAATATTTCTTGGGAGTTGAGATCACAAGAAGCAAGAAAGGTATTTTCTTATCTCAAAGAAAGTACGTTCTTGACTTACTAGCAGAAACAGGAAAATTAGGTGCTAAGCCTTGTAATGCACCAATGACTCCAGGCCTGCAACTCCTGAAAGATGACAGTGAATCATTTGATGATCCTGAGAGGTATAGGAGGTTGGTTGGGATGGGAAATTGAACTATCTCACAGTTACTCGTCCTGATATTGCCTACTCTGTGAGTATAGTCAGCCAATTTATGGCATCCCCAACAATCAAGCATTGGGAAGCCCTGGAACAAATTTTGTGTTATTTGAAGGGTTCCCCGGGACAAGGGCTATTGTATGGAAATAATGGACACATGGATATTGAGTGTTTTTGTGATGCCGATTGGGCAGGATCCAAGACAGATAGACGATCGACAACAGGATATTGTGTATTTGTGGGAGGAAATTTAATCTCCTGGAAAAGTAAGAAGCAGAATGTTGTATCTCGGTCGAGTGCAGAATCTGAACAGAGCTATGGCTCAAACAACTAGTGAAGTTGTGTGGATAATACAATTATTGGAAGAAATTGGATTGAAGACTTCGTTGCCCGCAAAGATGTGGTTTGATAATAAGGCTGCGCTTCATATTGCATCCAACCCAGTCTTTCATGAACGAACTAAACACATTGAGATTGACTGTCACTTTGTTCGTGAAAAGATTGAGGAAAAGGTGATTTCCAAAGCATATGTGAAGACAGGAGAACAGTTAGGAGATATCTTCACCAAAGCCTTAAATGGAATCAGAATTAGTTATATTTGTAACAAGTTGGGCATAATTAATATCTATGCTCCAACTTGAGGGGGAGTGTTAATGTCAATATATAACTACTCTAGGTCTGCTATATAACTACTAGGTCTGCTTAAATGTCAATGTATATATGCTATAGGTTTGCTATGTATCGCTATGTGTACTCTGTAGTTGTATATTTAATTAGATTAGGTAGATGGCTATGTATATAAATATGTATGTGTATTCCTTCATTCAGATTATGAAATAAATCACTTTCTCTGAGTCCTAGAGTTTACATTACTCAAAGGATAAGAAGTTCTGGTGTGTTTGGCAAACTCACAAGCATCACAAAACAAAGATTCGACTGACAAGTTTTCAAACAATTGTGGAAAGAATTTCCGTAATACAAAAAAAGATGGATGTCTTAACCGCCTATGCCATTGGATAATTTCCTGATAAACATTCTTGTTAACTCCAAGAAGTGCTTGTCCCGAGCTTTGAACACTGTCCATCATGTACAAACCGTCATGAAATCTACCACTGCCAATCTTTTTCCCAGTTTGAAGATCCTGAAAGACACAATAATCAGGGTAGAAGACAAGTTTACAGTTTAGGTTTTTTGTAATAGAACTAACAGACAAAAGGTTAACAGGAAACTCAGGTACATGAAGCACAGAAGAAAGAGTAATATCAGGTGTACAAAGTAGAGAACCAATCCCAAAAACAAGAGAAGAGGATCCATTGGCGATTCAAACATTTTCTCCTTTAAAACATGGAGAGTAATTGGACAGGTTTTTAGAGGACCCAGTCATGTGTCTATTCGCACCAGAATCAATAATCCAAGTTGGGAGATGAGCATTAAAAGCCATACCTGAGTGCACATAATTAGAAGTGCCAACCGTAGGGGAGTCAAGTTTGGTCAAAAGACGCCAAAGGTGCTGAATTTCATCTGAAGAAAGAGATGTACCAGAATCAGCATCTTTGGATGTCTCACCAGAATCAACAATGTGAGCTTGACTTTTAGAGGTGGAGACATTCTTTCCGGTGCGACCCCGATTTGGGCGACCATGTAACTTCCAACAGGTTTCCTTGGTATGTCTTGGCTTACCACAATAATCACATTTCAAGTGATTTTTATCGATGGTGGAGTTTTTGGCTTGCTCAAGAGAGACTGCTAATCCAGACTTCCCAACGGGCGCTTGATAAAGCATAACTCCACGTCTACTCTCTTCTTGCAAAACAATAGAGAAAGCATCTTCAACCGAGGGAAATGGGGAGATTCCTAGAATTTGAACCCGAACCTGGTCATAATCAGTATTCAAACCAGCCAGAAATTCATAAACCCGTTCTTTTTCAATCATCTTCTGAAATAAAACAGCATCCTCAGAACACCTTAGCCTGCACATTCTGATGATAATCTAACTCTTACCATAAAGTGCTCAAATCAGAGTAATATTCATTGACTGTTAATTCTGCTTGCTTCAGAGTATGGATTTTTGTTTTAATCTCATAGATTTGAGCATCGTTCCCTTTGCGGGAGTAGGATCGTTTGGCTGAGTTTCAAATTTTTTCAGCAGTATCCAGAAGCAAATACTGTTTGGAGATGCGGGGTTGCATAGTATTGATTAACCGTGACATTACAAGGGAATTTTCAGAATCCCATTGAGCATAAGAAGTCTCGGTCTTTGCTGGAGTTTTTGTTTCTCCAGTAATATAGCCTACCAACTTCCTAGACTTAATATACAGTAAGCATGATCTTGACCAAGCAAGATAGGTGCTGGCATATATTTTACGCACTAATATGGGTAAGAGAGTTTTCTTGCATTTTTGAGTCACCCATAATAAAGATGCAATTATGAGCAAAGAAATACCAAAACAAAACTCAAGAATAGGCAGAGAAGGAGCACAAAACCAGAAAAAAAGGGAAAAAAAATCAACCGGCGCGTGACGGCGGATGGCGGCGTACGGCAGCTTCTGGCGACGAATCCGATGGGGTTTGGCCGGACGTCCTCTGTCCAATGGTGCCGGCGGTGAGTCAAACGGAGGCCTGGAAGTTGATGTACCAGCAGATCTGTGAATTTCTGCCCAGTTTTTGGTGACGGCGCGTGGCGGCTTCTTTGGTGGCCGGAAAGAGTTTAAATGCCGGTGAGGTGGTGGGCAGATGATGTACTGTGGCGGTGATGGCAAGTGAGGGAGAAAAACTCAACCTCAGCGAAGGATGGAAGGAGCCAGAAAAAACTAACGAGTTTCAGGTTTCAGGAATTTTAAGCTGCCGAAGGAGAATACTCACTTCTAATGGCAGCCAGGCTCAGATACCATGTTAATTTATGAGTATGAGATAATGAATAATTCAGAGTCTTATTTCTAATCATATTTGAAGGAGAATATATACACAAAGTTTCTACCTAACTACAATGAATGCTATAACACTCCCACCAAACAGAATTAAATGCTCTAATAACTAGTACAGCTAGCTCAAGCCAGGTATTTACACAATAATAAATAAGACAGCTAGATAAGACAACCATCAGTTTTAGATGTTGACATTGGTTTCCAATTTTATGTGTATTTTCTATGTTAGGGATCTTGTTGGAGTGCATCAAATAGGTAAGGTAGAGAATGTAGATAAATAAATTAGACATTACTTCTGGGGAAGGTGTACAAGAATGTGGGGATAGTTCTATTCTTGGTACGGAGATAATTATAGGGATAGGGTGTTCTGAAAATAATATAATAGTGGTAGGAAGGAATTAAAAACAGTAGATGAATTAAAATGCAAGAATCTTAAACATTCTTTGTGGGGGTAGTGGGATTAGTGGGATTGAGGGACTTTGGGGTCGTATCAGATAATGTTGTGATGTGTTGCTTGCTTGCGTTATATTTAATTGATGTCTAGGTTTGGAACCTATTTAAGAATGAAGTTTTAAGTTATTTTCAATTATTAAAGAATTAGAATGCTGAATATATTTGGAGGAATTTAAATTTGCACTTTCTTATGGGAAGTTTGCAATATTTAATTTGTAATCTTGTGATAACTTGTTTGGTTGATTTGTTAGCCTTTATTATGTTTGTCCTACTATCTAAGTTCTAGTTTTTAATATATTTTCTTTTTTGTCAACTTTTGTAGCTTCCTTGTCGGACAATACAGGTTCGACCTTCAATGATTAAGGTTGATGCTGATCGAAGTCTTCCAATGCAGTGCATAAATTCACTAGAGATAGTAGGAACAAGGTATTTCTCTTTGTGTGTTTATCTTTTTTTCTTTGTGGTTGGGAATTGTTATCTCTCACTGGAACTATGTGATGTGGATCAGTTACGGGTGTTTTGCACATTGATCATAATTTATGTCATGTATTATTATCTTTTGGTTCCATTTACCAAAATTAAAAAAATCCCTATTGTGAAATCATGACCAATAATATTGTTTAATGATGAAATTTAAATGTTAGAGGGCTGGAGTTTTGACTTCTATGCTGCATGAGATTAATTTTCTATATTTCTTTTGCAGATATTTTTTTTTCTCCTGCTATTTGATGAATCACTTTTCTAATCTTACATCTTCATGTTTCAGCAATATAATAAACCAAGGAGAACTTATTTGATGAATCACTTTATTATTCTCATACCTTCACTTTTCTGAAACATTTTTCTCATCTTTCACCTTCACTTTTCTAATCTGTATATGAGCTAATTTTCATTGTGTATTGAGCAGATACTGTGAATGTTTTGCATCGGGAATATATTGTGATGGGTGCAAATTGCAATTGTGTAAATTGCTATAACAATGTCGAAAATGAGGCTGCTAGACGAGAAGCTGTTGAAGCTAATTTGGAGGGCAATCCAAATGCATTTAGACCAAAATTTGCTGGTAGCCCTCATGCAACACGGGATAGCATGGTATGTTAGTAAAACTTATTGTACAACCTAATTTTTGCATTGTGTTTTTCATTTAGCGGAGGGCAATTTGGAATAGAGCGCTAATGTAAATAAGAAAAAAAAATTAGTTGGAGCACATCAATTTTCTTTCTATATTTTTCCATCAAGGCATATTCCATTTCTATGAACCCAGATTCAAGATTCTGGTCCTGTTATCCTTTTTTCTTAAAAAAAAAGTTTTACTTCATTGGAGAAGTCAGTGCTGTTCTGTTAGTTGGACCATTAATAATCTCGAATTAGGCTTTGGATTATGGCTAAAGGACCAACTTCAATTTTTAGAAATAGTAAGTTCCTTTGATACTAAATGTTTTTGCTGATTTTGTTAGTTTGCTTCAGCCCCTTCTCTTTCATTAAGCAGTATGTTGATTTTAATTTCAAAAAGTTATAATTTTGATTAGTTATTCCTTTTATAGATATCCCAATATTATTTTCTTCTTGAAAATACTTGTGCAATTAATTTTTGAAGTTATCTTATTTATTTTTGCTTTTAACATAATAGGAACCTAGATTAGAAAGTCACTTAACATTTTTTATATAAGCAGTGAACATTATTTTTCTCTTAAAAGATGCATTTAAAATAAAGATGACTTAATATTACTAATTTGAGCTTGGCTTTTCTCTAAACATTGGAAATATTATATTTGTTGCTTCATGTTAGGAAAAATTACAAACTTCTCAAACAGCTAAATTTTATGATAGCACAGGTTTTTAATTATTGTCAGTTGAAAGACTTCATCTCCATTTGGAATCCTTAATTCCTTTCTGGTTTGGCCCAATGAATTGTATTCTAATATGTTTTCTTTCTTACATCAAGCCTTTACTGATCCAATGCCGTCTGTTTCACATGGGTCCGGCCAGAAAGGGTATTCTTTTACTCAACAAAGAGGTAGATTATCTGTTGGATTCTCTTGGTGTAACTATAAGGTTGTCCATAATATATGAATATGCATTTTAGAAAATGTAAAGTAACTTCTAGTTTCAACATTGTCTTAATGAATTCATTATTGACGTTTTCCTCAAAATATATTTTGAAGTTGAATGTTTTGACGTAGTAATTCACCCCAATTTTATTCGGCATAGGAATTCTTATAAGAATGTGATAGTGTCATTTTATTGTCTTCATGAATTCATTATTGATGTTTTCCTCAAAATATATTTTGAAGTTGAATGTTTTGACGTAGTAATTCACCCCAATTTTATTCGGCATAGGAATTCTTATAAGAATGTGATAGTGTCATTTTACTTTAAAATACCTTATTACATAGGCAGCATTTGATATTTTGGGTTAATTGCTCAAACAAAAATCTTTACATGGTGTTTTGTTGCACAAAGAAACTCGAAGTTAGACTTGACTACAGACACAATTTTTTGCCATGAATTTTTTCAACTTCATTAGGTTTTTTATAGCTTTCTTGCATGTATTGTTGGTAAATTAGGGTATCTTGGGAAAAATATTCAGGTTTTGTTTCCTTGCTGAGAGAATCGATGGGAGAGATTTGTTTATGACCGATGTTTCTTGTATCTGCCTACAATAGTGTTTTTGAATTAGTGGCAAATATGTGTATTCTGCTGCTTCTTTTTCCTTCTTCGCTCTTCTACATACACTTTTGCGTGAAATGTGTAAATGGTGACTAAAAGTTGGTTCATTCCATCAAATACACAGGTGGAGGAAAGGAGCGATGAAGTGTATTGTCAGGTCTTGTTGGTTCCAGAGAAAGAGGTGAGTTTTGTAATTTTAGTTTTGAACGGAATGAATTTTCAACCTCTGAACCTTGAATTAATTAATAAGCATAGGAGTCAATTGAAATTGACTAACCAGACCAATTATAATGAAGGTACTTAAGTTTACTGAGTGTCTTATTTCTAAAAGCCATAAGAGATCAAAATACGTGATATACAAATAGGTTTGTCCTTTTGATTATGCATGAATTTGGCCTTTGTTCTTAGCTAGTGGAGCGAAAACTGCTTGAAGGAGAATCCGATGCTGATGGGGAAGAGGAGGATGCTGATGCTGTGGTGAAGTTCACAATACCCCACATGTTTTGCAAGACTCTGACAGCTTCTGATACGAGCTGCTGACGACTGCTTTCCTGAATTATTTAAATTTTAACTTTTACTACTAGTTATAAAAAGAAGCTCTAATTTCTAACATCTGCTTACTGCTGAAAAAGTGTATTATGCTACAACTAGAAATCACTTTATTTTGTGAAATATGCATGCATAAACATTTTTTTAAATAAATTATTATTAAAAACATGAGTGCTTCTATAAAAATAATCATGAACAAACAGGCTCTTAGTGTGTCCATAAGAGGCTGCACGATTTGTATATGATCATCCTGATCATTCATGAACGGCTTAATTTTTGCAAAGAACCATAAAATTAATAAGGATCGTTTTACAATCCTCCCGTTGTGATTTTTTTTGTGGGGTATGCTTCTAGATTGTTTCTTTGATTCTAATCTCCTACCACCTCATTCATTAACCAAAATTTCATTCTTCTGTCAAGGTATGCTAGCCCAGTGTGTGGTAAATGCTTTATTTATTCTATATTTACTTCCACAGAACTTTTTGTAGGATGCATTAGAGGACGAGACGTTGGCAGTTGTACTTGATAATGATGATGGAGTCACCAATAGTCCTGGAAGCAAAGAATTTTCACTTAATGGAGTGGAAGAGGTGAATTAAAACTATTGGATGGAAATTTTCTTTTCTCTAAGCTTGTACTAACTGAAGTGGCATCTTCCAGCACATCAGATATGGAACTTGCTGACATTAATTTGTATTTCCCTCTTATTGTAGAATGTAAGGGATGGTTGTGAAGAACCTGCAATTAAATCTGAAAGCGATATCAAAGCTGGAAGGGAAGAGTCTTGTGAAGAAGTCACCAATACAGTTTTGTCCCTCTCCAATAGTATCAATTAGAATCTATAACAGATTTTGCAATTTTCTCATGGTTACATATCTAACTGATTTTCAGTTGATCACTTCCCTCATACGATTAGCTTGTATACAGGCACTACTAGGCTTTGGCATTCTTACATGTTATTATTCCATGGAACACAAGAGTAATGTTTCTTGACAACAGATTATAATTTGTAAGCAACACATAAGCTAGAAAAAAGTTGAAGTGGGATGCATTGACTTGTCTGGTTATTATGGTCTTCTTTTTGTCAAAACTATTGCACTGGATCATTAACAGAAGTAGAATTGGAGGAATGTATCGATTCTATTACTGTGAATTTACAATCTATAAATACAAGTGGTTTAGCTATAAGCTGAGTCCTATAACTGATCCTAGACTTTAGGAGTATAATTAGAAGTAGAGAATTTACAAATAAATTACAGACTTAATAGCAGAATTTAAATAAATAACAGACCTAATAACAAACTGCTGGAATAAATGATGATAAAATAAGTTTTTAAAATAATTTAAATATGAGCTAGGGTTCAGTTAGGTTAATAATTATATATGTAGTCATATGTTAGTCAGGAGTATGACGACTCTAATACCAAATTGTCTAAATTGCATTCAAGAATATCAAGTTTGAAGCGCAAGCTAAAACTTAATTTTGGTAAGCATGGTGCTGATGACATTTCTCATTCATGTACCGTAACTTTTTGTCATAATTTTATTTTTGCCCTGGTTTGCATATGTGACTCATATTTGAATTTTATTTTCATTTTTGACCCCATAACTTTCCCAAAGTAAATTTTTGCCCCAGGCCATTTTGCATATTTGACTCATATTTTTATTTGATTTTTATTTTCACCCCATAACTTTTTAAAATTAAATTTTTGCCCTAATTTTCATACTTGACTCATTTTTTGTTTTGTCTTCATTTTTACCTCAATAATTTTTCAAATCACAATTTTACCCTTTTTTCTTTATTCTGCTAATATTTGCATTTCTTTTCACAATAACACCCCTGAACTTTCCAAAATTACATTGTTGTTCCATCTTGCATATTTTTATTTAGTACCCTTCAAATTCTCTAAAATATCAATTTTGCCCCATTTACTATATTTTCAAAATAACTCTATGTCCAACTTCTTAAATCATATTTTTGACCCTAACTTTTTGTCATAATTATATTTTTGCCCTGTTTTGCATATATCAAGATCCTTATTGTTTCTTTTGGTGATATCTGATTCAGTGGGGAAACAATTATACATCAATATGAAGCATCAATGAGGCAAGATGACGTTTTTATGAATTCTGAATCTGTCCTGCATTTCCATAATAAGTATCCATTTTTGTTCTCAAATTTTAGTAGGTTCTGGAACTCTTTTATCCCTGGTGGCTCCAAGGTGATGGCAAGTAAGATGGCTTGATGATTGGGAATACAATTGCCTTGAAAGGGATCAAGTTTGTATTATCCAGTAAGCTTAATTCTCTCCCTTTCATAAGTAATCCATCTATGAAAAAAGAAAAAAAAGCACTTCTTATTAGGTCCCTTTGAATGAGAATCTATTTAATCCATCTTGCATAGCCCGGTTCCAAGCCCGGATAAAGGAGGAGGATTGTATTAGGTAGTCGACAGCCAGCATAAAACTTTGTCGAATCTTTATGAATATTTTAATTTACTTTGTAGTAGATGAATTTTCTCTAGTTCATATTATTCCATAGAATGGGTGTGTTATTCCTTTACTTACTCTTCGGCATTTATGTTGGATTCTGGTACTCTCTTAAAATAATTATTGTATTTGTTTGTTTGTTTTGTCTGCTTCAATCCTCTATGACTTGGTAGCTCCATGCTATAAATTCTCACCATACATGTTTAATCACATTCTAGCTTTCCAAACTTGGAAGTCTAGCCTTTATTTATCTTTTAAACTAACACCACACAATTGTCCAAAATTGCATTTTAATCTCATCTTTCACTCACAACTCATTTTTTTCACCCTGATAACTTTTCAAAATTATATCTTTACCCTTTTTTCCATACTCTACTCATTTTTGCATTTCTTTTTTCAATTTGACCCCCATTAACTTTACAAAATTACATTGTTGCCCCATCTTGCATATTTTCATTTATTATCCCTCCAATTCTCCAAAATTACAATTTTGCCCCATTTCCTATATTTTCTAAATAACTTCATGTCCAACTTCCTAAAGCACATTTTGATTGCAACTTTTTGTTATAATTATATTTTTGCCCCGTTTTGCATACCTGACTCATTTTAATTTTATTTTCATTTTTGACCCCATAACTTTCAAAAATTATATTTTTACCCAATTTTGCATACTTAAATCATATTTCAGTTTATTATCATTGTCACCCCATTTACTTTTCGAAATTGAATTTGTCCCATTTCTTTCATAATTTGCTCAAATTTGCATTTCTTTTATCAATAAGACCCCTTTGAATTTTTAAAATTACATTGTTGCCACAACTTGCATATTTTCATCTACTACCCTTCCAATTCTTCAAAATTACAAATTTGCTCCATTTTCTATAATTTCAAAATAACTCCATTTCCAACCTAGTAAATCACATTTTGATCTCAACTTTTTGTCATAATTACATTTTCGTCATATATGCAAATCAAGATAAAAATATGCCATGTAGGATCCAACTCACCTTTTTTGACACGTCACTTTTTTTGACACGTGGCACTCAACATATAGTTAAACATAGGATCCAACTCATCATTTTGTAACTATATGCAAATCAAGGTGACGTGGCACACAACATGTCATGTTGCACTCAACATCATTAAAATATGAGTCAAATATGCAAATCAAGACAAAAATATAATTATGACAAGAATTTGGGTTCAAAAATGTGATTTAGAAAGTTGGACATGTTATTTTGAAAATATAAGAAATGGAACAAATTGTAATTTTGGAGATTTGGAGGTAATAAATGAAAATATCAAGATGGGGCAACAATGTAATTTTGGAAAGTTAGGGTTAGTCTTATTGAAAAAAGAATAGCAAATGAGCTGAGTATGGAAAATGGGTCAAACTTGTAATTTCAAAAAATTTTGGGGTAAAAAATGAAATTAAATGAAATAGGGTTCAAATTTGCAAAATGGGGTCAAAGTGTAATTTTGAAAAGTTTTAGTGTCAAAAATGAAAAGAAAGAAAATATGAATTATTATGCAAAATGGGTTAAACATGTAATTTTGAAAATTTTCGCATTCAAAATGAAAATAAAATGAAATTGAGGTCAAATGTGCAAAATCGGGTCACAGTGTAATTTTTAAAGTTTTAGGGTAAAAAATGAAAAGAAAATGAAAATATGGGTAAAATATGATAAATGGGGTAAAAGTAAAATTTTCAAAAGTTTTAGGGTCAAAAATGAAGAAAATGAAAATATGGTTTAAATATGAAAAATGGGGCAAGAGCATAATTTTGTAAAGTTTTAGGGTCAAAAATGAAAAAAGAATGAAAATGTGAATAAGTATGCAAAATGGGTCAAAAAAGTAATTTTTAAAAGTTGCAAGGTCAAAAAGGCAAATAAAACGAATTAGAAGTTAATTGTGCAGAATGGAGTAAAAAAAAATGAAAATATGAATAAGTATGCATAATGGGTCAAAATATAGTTTTGAAAAATTACGCGGTACAAATTGAAAATAAAATTAAATTAGGGGTCAAATATGCAAAATTGGGCCAAATTTTAGAGTTTAAAACCCTAAACCCTAAACCCCTAACCCTAACCCTCAACTCTAAGCCATAAGCCCTAAATTCTAACCCTAAGTCTAAAAGTATAATTTTAAAAAGTTTTATGGTAAAAAATGAAACATGAATAAAAATATGATAAAGTATGTAAAATGGGTCAATGATGTAATTTGGCAAGTTTCAGGGTAAAAAATAGAAATAAATTTAAATTAGGTGTCAAATGTGCAAAATGGAGTAAAAAAGAATGAAAATATGAATAGGTATGCAAAATGGGTCAAAAATGTAATTTCAAAAAATTTTGGGGTAAAAAATGAAAATAAATGAAATAGGGGTCAAAGTGTAAATTTGAATAGTTTTAGTGTCAAAAATGAAAAAGTTAGAAAATATGAATTAGTATGCAAAATAGGTCAAAAAATGTAATTTTAAAATTTTTCGGGATCAAAATGAAAATAAAATGTAATTGAAGGTCAAATGTGCAAAAATTGGTCAAAGTGAAATTTTTAAAGTTTTAGGGTCAAAAATGAAAAGAAAATGAAAATGTAGTTTAGATATGAAAAATGGGGTAAGAGTATAGTTTTAAGGTCAAAAATGAAAAAAGAATGAAAATGTGAATAAGTATGCAAAATGGGTCAAAAAAGTAATTTTTAAAAGTTGTAGGGTCAAAAAGGGAAATAAAACAAAATTAGAGGTTCAATGTGCAGAATAGAGTAAAAAAGAATGAAAATATGAATAAGTATGCATAATTCCGATCGTCGCCCCCTGTTTTCCCCGGCTAAATTGATCTAATACGACGTCGTTTCATTACAACCGTTGAAGCCCAGAGCGATAACGACGAGGACGATGATGAATATGTAACCTAACACCATTCTTGGTTTGTGAATCAGAGTGTAGGGTATGGGGTTTACGGTTTTAGGGTTTAGGGTTTTTGTCTTCTTTTCTATTTTGAGCAGAATATGCAAAATAGGGTCACCTTTTGGCACCGATTTTTATCGTTATTATTATATTTTCCTAATTTTAGTCACAATTATAGTTTTACCCCAAATTTCTTCTCGGCCACGGATTTCAAAATGTTTGAAATTATATTTTGATTTAATTTTTGCAATAATTACAGTTTTGCCTCAAATTGCATTTTGGCCCATATTTTCTTTTCCATTTCAATTTTACTAGAGAAGATTTTCAAAATTGCATTTTTGCCACGATCACAAATTTCGTAATATTACATTTTGGCACCGATTGTTATCGTTATTTCATTTGGAGTTTAGGGTTTCGGGTTTGGGGTTCAAGGTCTAGGTTTTAGATTTTAGGGTTTAGTATTTATGGTCCAGGGTCTAGGGTCTATGGTTTAGGGTTCAAGGTATAAGGTTTAGGGTACAAGTTCAGGGCTTAGGGTTCAGAGTATAGGGTATAGGGTCTTTGGTCTTGGGTCTGGGGTTTACGGTTTAGGTTTTTTGTCTTCTTTTCTATTTTGAGCAAAATATGCAAAATAGGGTCACATTTTGGCACCGATTTTTATCGTTATTATTATATTTTGGCCTAATTTTAGTCATAATTATAGTTTTACCCCAAATTTCTTCTCGGCCACGGATTTCAAAATGTTTGAAATTATATTTTGATTTAATTTTTGCAATAATTACAGTTTTGCCTCAAATTGCATTTTGGCCCATATTTTCTTTTCCTTTTAAATTTTGACTAGAGAAGATTTTCAAAATTGCATTTTTGGCACGATCACAAATTTGCTAATATTACATTTTGGCACCTATTTTTAGCGTAATTTCATTTGGAGTTTTGGGTTTTGGGGTTCAGGGTCTAGGTTTTAGGTTTTTGATTTTATGGTTTAGGGTTTTAGGTCCAGGGTTTAGGGCTTAAGGTTTATTGTCTAGGGTTTAGGGTCTAGGGTCTATGGTTTAGGGTTCAAGGTATGGGGTTTAGGATTTGGGTTTAGGGTCCAAGATTTAGGGCTCAGGGCTCAGGGTTCAGGGTTCAGAGTATAGGGTATAGGGTCTTTGGTCTTGGGTCTGGGGTTTACGGTTTTAGGGTTTATTTTTTTTGCCTTCTTTTCTATTTGAACTCCAAAACTTTTTGGAATTACATTTTAATCCCATTTTTCATGTCATGGTCAAATTTATTTATGAGAAAAATTAGGCCAAAATATAATTTTTAGATGTTTGAAATCCAGTGCCAAATTGTAATTTCTGAAACCCTAAACCCCAAACCCCAAACCCTGAATCCCAAACCCCAAACCCTAAACCCCAAACCCTGAATCCCAAACCCCAAACCCCAAACCCCAAACCCCAAACCCAACAAACCCCAAACCCTAAACCCTAAACCCCAAACCCCAAACCCCAAACCCTAAACCCCAAACCCCAAACCCCAAACCCTAAACCCCAAACCCCAAACCCCAAACCCCAAACCCTAAACCCTAAACCCCAAATCCCAAACCCCAAACCCTAAACCCTAAACCCTAAACCCTAAATCCTAAATCCTTAAACCCCAAACCCCAAACCCTAAACCAAAAACTCAAAACTCCTAACTCCAAACCCTAAACCCTAAACCCTAAACACTAAATACCAATCCTTAAATGCTAAACCCTAAACCCTAAACCCCAAACCCTAAACACTAAACACCGAACTGCAAACCCCTAACCCTAAATCCTAAACCCTAAACCCCAAACCATAAACCCCAAACCCTAAACCCTAAACCCTAAACCCCAAACCCTAAATCCCAAACCTTAAACCCCAAACCCCTTAGGATTTAGGGTTTGGGGTTTGGGGTTCGGGGTTTAGGATTTCGAGTTTGGGGTTTAGGGTTTGGGGTTTGAGGTTTAGGGTTTAGGGTTTAGGGTTTGAGGTTTAGGGTTTGGGGTTTTGGGTCGTGGGTTTAGGGTTTGGTGTTTGGGGTTTGGGGTTTAGGGTTTAGGGTTTGTGGTTTGGGTTTAGGGTTTAAGGTTTGTGGTTTAAGGTTTAGGGTTTGGGGTTTGGGATTTAGGGGTTTGGGGTTTAGGGTTTAGGGTTTCGTGTTTCGGGATTGGGGTTTGGGGTTTGGGGGTTTGAGGTTTAGGGTTTAGGGTTTGGGGTTTGGCATTTGGGGTTTGGGGTTTAGGGTTTAGGGTTTATGGTTTAGGGTTTAGGAGTTAGGGGTTAGGGTTAGGGTTTAGGGTTTAGGGTTTAGGGTTTGGGGTTTGGGGTTTGGGGATTGAGGTTTAGGGTTTATGTTTTAGGGATTAGGGTTTAGGATTTAGGGTTTATTGGTTGGTGGTTGGTGGTTGGCGTTCGGGGTTTAGGGTTTGGGATTTAGGGTTTGGGGTTTGGGGTTAGGGGGTTAGGGGTTAGGTTTGGGGTTTAGGGTTTGGGGTTTTTGGTTTAGGGTTTAGAGTTTGGGGTTTGGGGTTTCCAGTTTAGATTTTAGGGTTTAGGGTTTAGGGTTTAAGGTTTAGGGTTTGGGGTTTGGGATTGGGGTGTTTGAGGTTTGGGGTTTAGGGTTTGGGGTTTGGGGTTTGAGGTTTGGGGTTTGGGGTTTAGCATTTAGGGTTTGATGATAGTAATTGTGTTGATGATGAAGATGCACCAATTTTCTTTTGGCATATAACAAAAGTTTTAAAATTCAGGTGCATGCAAGGTGGACGTAATATTGATGAATAGAAAATATTATTATCAATTACTTTGCTTTAGGTATTCCGTGCCCACCATCTGCTGCATGACCGTATTACTCCAAAGCTAAGGAATTGGCTTATTGTCTTAATGGATTTGTCAAAGAAAGTTGGCCATGGCCTCATTATATTAATATTAATATCGAGTCTGCAAGGAGTTTCCATTAGCTTCGGTGTCTTAACTCAAAGCTTAATTCTATCAATAACCAAAAAAAAAAAAAAAACTCAAAGCTTAATAATTTTTTTAGATAAACCCTAAACCCCAAACCCTAAACCCCAAACCCCAAACCCCAAACCTCAAACCCTAAACCCCAAACCCCGAATCCCAAACCCCAAACTGCAAACTGCAAACCCCAAACCCTAAACCTCAAACCCTAAACCCCAAACCCCGAATCTGAAACCCTAAACTTTAAACCCTAAACCCCAAACCCTAAACCCCAAACCCTAAACCCTAAACCCTTGAACCCTAAACCCTAAACCTTAAACCCCAAACGCTAAACCCTAAACCCTAAACCCCAAACCCCAAACCCTAAACCCTAAACCCTATACCCCATACCTTAAACCATAAACCCTAAACCCCAAACCCTAAACCCAAACCCTAAACCCTAAGCCCCAAACCCCAAATGCCAAACCCCAAACACCAAACCCTAAACCCCAAACCATAAACCCTAAACCCTATACCTTAAACCCCGAACTACAAACCCCAAACCCTAGACCCTAAACCTTAAACCCCAAACCCTAAACCCAAACTCTAAATCCTAAACACTAAAAGAATTTGTGAGGACAAATTCCCAATTCTAGTTTGTAAATGTTGCCTTACAGACAAAGCAACCTAAAAACCATTCAGTCATGAAATCAGAAAACCCGCTTTCATCAAATTAGTCCACTCGGACATCAGCGTTCCAATAAGTTTGAGGGCAAGGCAAGCGGCCTAGTATTTTCTCACGGTTATGTGATGAAATTGGGATAGTTATACAACTAACTATTCCACACACTCCATAGCAAAATGAGTTTCTCCTAGAGTTGGTTGAGTTGATAATGACTCAGGTGAACATTCCCACTAGGGAGATGCCTTGCCAACAATCACTTTCATACTTAACCATATGCCTTTCAAATTATGTGAGTAACTCCTTATGAGTTCTAGTTAGGTAAAAGACCTGATTAGAATATGCTGAGACTATGAGGGTATATAGCATACTTGATCCTTCCTATGAGTATGGGAAGCTTGACCCTAGGGGCAAGTAGCGTGTCTTGGTAAGATAGCTCTCTCATCCTCCTATAAATAGGAGTGACTCCACACCTTTCTAGTTGCTCATTTCCATGTGTTGAAAAGGAGGGGTCCTACTTGGGAAACCCCACACAGTATAATATTTTTCTCTCTCTGTGCATCAGTCATGGACATGAGGCTCTACCTCTCGTAGGTAGAGTCCTCCATTTGGTGCGGTCCTTTTTGGAGTTCATCAATTGGAGGTTAGGCCTGGAGAAGCAGAGGCACTGGCAAGATCCAAGGTTTTAGCAATGGTGTCCAGGTTAGTAGCTTCCAAAATATTTATATTTATGCATGGTTTATTTTCTATTTTTCTTTTAGATCCCTGGGTCGGGTCGAATCATGTGGATCCGGAAGAAAACAACTAGCTACAATAATGAAAAAGTTCAAAACTTGCACAAAACTATTCAACAAGTAATAATGTCCTTCTCTATTTAATAAAATAAAAATAATAATAATAATAATGGTAAACAATATTCAACAAGCACTAATGTCACTCTCCAATTAAATTAATAAAATAATCATAACAATGACAACAAATCATCACACTTTCTCCATTTCTATACGTGTTAACTTTTAAATTGGTAACAAATCAACTATATGTATACATATATGTACTAACAAGTATAGATGGAAGCCATAAATATTATATAATATAATTTAATTGAAATAGAAAAAAGGGAATTTTGGGGACAGAGGAAGGAATGCACTATATGTGAATATATATATATATATATTCATCCTCATTCTTCGGCGGTTTCTTCCCTCGCAGTCAAAATGTCAAATCGATGGCCACAAGCCCAATATACACATATATTATGTAGAAAATAAGAGAAGTAATAGAGATGCGTAAAAAAAACTAAATAATACCAATCATTTTTTTTTGATGAACCAGCGGTACCTGGGAGACTTCATAGATCAAGAAATGTCACTCCTAAGAGCGTTACAAATAATCGAAGGAAAATCTTTGAGCCAAACATAAGAATTCAATGAATTAACAGGAAAACTGAAATCTGAAAAAGCAAGTGTATGAACAACTAGATTAGCACTTCTAACTACTCAATTAAAAGAAACAGAATTAAAATTCGACTTGAAATCTAAAATATCCTCTATAATTTGTCCCAAGTAAGATCTGTTGAGTCCACCCCTCTTTAGCAAATCCATTACTTGTTTAGAGTCACCTTCAACTTGTAATTCAGTACACATCAGAGACTTTGCCAAGCACAAGCCTTCATAAACCGCCAAAGCTTCCAATTGGACCACGTCAACCACGCCTTGGATCTTCTTGGTCATAGCTGCTATGCATCTTCCATTGCTATCTCTGATTACACACCCAATTCTTCCCCTCTCGTTCATCCGCAGGCTAGCGTCAACGTTCAACTTAAAAACAAACCAAGAGGACGGAGCTTGCCATCCAGTTGTAGGCGAATCCGTGTGGTTGTGCGTGATTGGACTGGCTTCATCTCCCTCCTTGATCAATTCCACCATTATTTGTGTATTGTCCCAAATTTTGCTTAGGCAATAGGGTGCACTACCATGAACCACAGAATTTCTTCTCTGCCAAATCTTGCTTGCCAAAATACAGTATGTTGCTATTTCTCTGTTATTTAAACTCTAAAGCTGACCTTGGAACCAATCAATGAAGCTTATACCATTTCCGCCAACATCCTCAAACCTCAATCCTTTGTTCTGCCAGAAAACCTGCAAAACAGAGCAACCATACAGAGCATGCCATGTAGTTTCTTCCTCCGAATCACACATACAACACTTGTTGTCAACATCAATACCCCTATTTCTTAAAGCAGTACATGTTGGCAAAATATTTCTGCAAGCTCTCCATACAAAGTTCCTTATCTTAGGGGGAACATTCATATTCCACACCCTTTTCCACACCCCTTTATATGCCCCCCACCGATTGCTATCTGAGTAAGATTGGTGTGCCGCTTTGTACGCCGTTTTTACTGTAAAGGAGCCATTGTTTGGAAACACCCACATCCACCCATCTTCTACTCTTCTTCTACTTAATGGAATCTTCAGAATTTCCTCCGCCACCGAAATGTCAAAGGATTGATAGATCATTTGCGTATTCCAGGACTTGCTCTCGGGTAGAATAAGTTCATTCACAGTAGCATTGACGCTCAAATTCTGGTTATTATATGGGATGGTGAAATTTTCCACCGTTTTAATCCAAGGGGAATTAAATATATATGTTGTGGAACCATCACCAATTCTTCTCACCAGGCCTTTCTTCAGCACTTCCTTGCCCTTCAAAATACTTCTCCAGGTAAAGGAAGGATTTGACCCTAATTGAGCATCAATGAAAGACGAGTTCTTGAAATACTTTGCCTTCAGTGTTCTACCCAATAGTGATTGGGGAGCAAGCAATAGCCTCCATCCTTGTTTTGCCAAAAGAGCTAAATTAAAATCCTTTAGATCCCGAAAACCCAGACCACCACAACTCTTCGGGTTTGATAAACCTTCCCAACTAATCCAATGAACTTTTGATTCATTCGAATTATTACCCCACCAGAATTTTGCCATCATCATGTTTAACTTATTTATGAGTGTTTGAGGAAGGAGAAAACAACTCATAGAATAAGTAGGAATTGATTGAGCTACCGCCTTTATCAAAATTTCCTTGCCCGCTTTGGTTAGAAGTCTCTCTTTCCACCCTTGCACTTTCTTCCACACCCTATCTGCAATAGATTTGAACGAATTGGATTTGCTTCTACCCACCATAGTCGGTAGTCCCAAGTATTTTTCATTAAACGCCACTGTCCTGATCCCCAAGATTGTCATAATAGATTCCTTATTTCTCCCGGATACGCATGGGCTAAAAAAAGTCGCCGACTTCCCATAGTTGATTAGCTGGCCTGAGGCATTTTCGTAGGTACTTATAACCTCTTTCAGAATAGCCACGTCCCTATTGTTTGCCCTGCAGAATAAAAGACTATCATCTGCAAAGAACAGATGGGAAATACCTGGAGCATGAGGGCATACTTGGGCGCTACGCAATGACTTTGAAACAACTGCATCATGTAGGAGGCAACTAAAGCCTTCAGCACATAGCAAAAAGAGATACGGGGATAAAGGGTCCCCTTGTCTCAATCCCCTTTCTGGCAAGAAGAGACCGTAATCCGTTCCATTGACCATAACAGTAAAAGAAACCGAGGACACACACTGCATAATCAACCTAACCCACCTGTCGCTGAAGCCGAGTTTAACCATCATTGCTTCCAAAAAGCCCCACTCCACTCTGTCATACGCCTTACTCATATCTACTTTCACTGCGACAAGGCCATTCTTGTTGTAGCGCTTGGACTTTAGAGCATGCAGAAGCTCGTAAGCTAGAAGAACATTGTCTGTAATCTGGCGGTTTGGCACAAAAGCGCTTTGATTCTCCGATATGATCAGAGGAAGAATGCCTTTGAGTCTATTGGCTAAGACTTTGGAGATAATCTTGTACACAACGTTGCAGAGGCTAATCGGGCGAAAATGGGTCAAATCTTCTGGGCTCTTCGACTTGGGGATAAGGACAATCCTCGTGTGATTGATCCCTTTCGGAAAACTTCCGTTATTCAAGAAATCCAACACCATCTCATAAATATCTTCCCCCACTACCTCCCAGTACTTCTGAAAAAATAGGCCCGGAAAGCCATCCGGGCCCGGAGCCTTGGTAGGATACATACTAAATAAAGCTTCTTTCACCTCCTCTCTTCTGAAGCAAGCATCCAGTGAATCATTCATCTCCTCAGTCACTTTTCTCGGGACTTTCTCCGTAACTGAGTTATAACTCGTCGGCCTTCCTGAAGTGAACAACTTTTTGAAATAACTAACAGCAATAGCTCCCAATTCTTCCTGTTCCCCCGTCCATTCCCCGTTTTCATCCTTTAGCCACCTGATAGTGTTGTTCCTTCTTTTCGTAGAAGCAGAATTGTGGAAGAACCTGGTGTTTCTGTCCCCTTCCTTCAACCACTGTACTCTCGAACGTTGTCTCCACATAATTTCTTCTTGGTTCAGAGCCTCATTCAGAAGCTTCTCTTTCTGCCTAACTCGACTCAGGTTCACTTCATTAGTTTGCTCCGAATAACATCTCTGCAGAGAGGCTTGCAGATCTCTGATTCTATGGTTTACGTTACCGAAATCTTCTCTATCCCATTTTGTTAACTCCGATTTTACTGCCTCAAGTTTTTCCGTAACTGTTGTCGTACCACGTGAAATAGTATACGAACTCCATGCTTCGTTAACGTTAGTCTTACACTCGTCTCTAGTTGTCCACATCTTCTCGAGATGGAACACCTTCTTTTTACGCCCCCTGTTGGGGGTTATGGCGTAGTCGGTTTCCATTAGAACCGGTAGATGATCCGATTCCCCTGCCGTGAGATGCAAGACCTTATGGTTTGGAAACAACGAAGTCCATAATTGATTTACCAGAGCCCTATCCAACCTCACCTGCACATTCCGATCTCCATCCCTCCTGTTATTCCACGTAAATTTGTACCCTGTGAAGCCTGGATCTTTCAAGCCACATTGGTCCACTGCATCTCTAAACAATTGTATTTGCCCGTCAGGTCTCAGGTTGATACTTCTCTGCTCATCTGCCTTCAGTACCTCGTTGAAATCCCCAATCACCATCCATGGTTGGTCACTTTTGATCCTACGCAGAGTTTCCCAGCTATGAAAACGCTGGGACGTAACTGGATCGCCATAAAAACCAGTAATTCTCCAATCAGCGGGTCCCTGACCCTTTATAACTGCATCCACGTGGTATTTAGAATAAGAGTTGATTGTGATGTCCATTTCATTTTTCCACATCATTAAAAGACCTCCACTTCTTCCCACACACGGCACTACTAATCCTTTACTGAACCCCATTCGCCACTTCATGTTCTCGCCTTCCCTTGCTATGAGTTTTGTTTCACAAAGAAAGACGATATCGGGAACTTGTAGCCTCAATAAGAGACCAAGGGCGTTAACTGCATCCTGGTCCCAAGCCCTCTGCAGTTCCATGATAATGTTTTCATTGCTGTCGGCAGGCCTGCTTTGCAGGTCCCGCCGTTAATTCGTCCATTGTGCTATCTATCTCCATCTGCTGTCTTGTTCTCTTATTTTCACCCTTACCATCGTTTTCTGTTCCCATTACTGCATTAGTGAGATCACTGAGTATCCGTGTACTCACCAGATCCAAGGGTACACAGTTCTCCTTCTCCCGTGCCAGCCTTTTGAACTTCCTAACCCCCCTGTACGTACATTCACTTCCACATTTTGAGTACCCATAGTAGTGTCTAACATAGAAACATAAGACTCCTCATCAGTGTTGGATTTGCTAACATCAGTTTCAGTGCCCAGTGCCTTCTTTTGTCCTTTTCCCACCACCTCGACCCCACCTTCTTTATTAGCATTCATTACCACTTCTACCTCTTTCATCAAAACCAAACCTGATTGGACCCCACCATTGTCCTCACCAACCCCCTTTTTCTCTGAAAAATGTGTATGTTAGGCTGCTTTGTTCTCAGACATGGACATGCGTGCCAACTTTTCCATTAGTTCATCCGTTGTCACTTTCTTCATTGAGCCCAATTTTCTTTCTTCATTCATACCCTTCTTCTCCTCACAGGAACCATTCGGACCTCCCCACTCCACTTTCCTTCCAACTACTCCAGCTTTTAACCAAGGCCCAAGATCCCTTGGAACAAAATCTTCCTTCCTCTGTTTTGCCATTTTCAGCGTCTCACAGTCATCCTCTTCGTGTCCGAACACCCCACAACTGTAACAACATTTGGGGACTCTTTCAAACCTGTAATCCACCCAATAAATGCCATCTTTGGTATTGCCAAGGTTTATGCCTTTTCGCAATGCATTCTTCAGCTCAAAAAAGATCAATCCCTTCATGAAATAGTTGCCCGAAAACTGGTCTTCATACAGTCCTACCCCAATGACCTCTCCCAGTGACGCACTCAGCTTCTTTGCATTCCTCTCGGTTCGACATTGTGGCGGTGCACCCCAGAATTGAACCCATATCTTCACCTTCGAAAATTCGGCATCTGATCCGCTAAGCCCCCTTCTCCATCGTGTTAACAGAAGCCATCTATTTCTGAAAGTCCAAGGACCCCCTTCCAGTACTCTGTTCATCTCCCCTTCTTCCAAGAAGTGAAAAAGAAAGAGATTCTTTTCCAATTCTTCAATCTTGAAATCCTTCGGCTGACTCCAGATGTTCTTAAAAGCATTCTCTAATGCTTGTTTGTTTCCTGGTTTGGCTGAGAGAAGCTTCCCCATCAATGTATAACGGCACGCCTCCATCCCCTTCTCCACGTCCTCCTCATCGTAAATCAGCAGACACTCATCGTCATTCTCCCTGTGCGCCATCGTCACAATCTTTCGCAGAATCGTCGTCGGCCGAGAAAGGATCCCTGCCGGAGTACACGGTGTTCACCGGAGAAAAAGCAACGTTAACTGGCCGTCGACTGGTGCTAGAAACCCTAGCAGAGCGAGTCAAAACGAGTCAACGGATCTAAACCCCACCCCCTTATATTAAAATAATAAAAAGAAAAGAAAGTTATAATTAATAATACCAATCATTAAAAGAGAATAATATGTAGAGAAAACCAAAATACATGAGAGCACCCTAAATCAAAATCTCATCCAATAGAAGTGCATAAAACTAAGAATGCAAGTTTTCAACCCCCCATTATCATCAAAGTCAAGAAAATTTCCACTACTCTTCAAAAATCAAGAGAAGGGGTTCAAAATAAAAATGGAGGTAGAGAGCTAAACATACCTTGAGTGAAGAACATGAAGCAAATAGAGTGTTAGGGAGTGCTCCTTGACTCTTTCTCCGGCCTCCGGTCGCTGGATTCTTGCAAGGACCCACCACCACCACCATGTTTTTCTCCTCCAAGCTTTCATACGGTTTGGCTTCTTTTTTTTTGAATGGAAGTGTTTGTGTCGATGGGGTATGAAAAATTGGGGTAGATGAGGGTATAGTTGGTGAAAAATTGAAAGATTAAGGCTTTAACCTTCCCTTCAAAGTTTTTATTTCAATTAGGTTTTCCTTATCAACATATCTTTGCTTTTACCCCATATTTCTTTATTTACTTTTCAGTAAAATTCCCAACACTTAATTTAATTTTTATACGTAACTAATGCATGAGCCAGTGTCACACAAAAGCATTTTTAAATTAAATCACATAATAAACAACCATATCTTTAATTAATTAAATTTAATTAAATGTTCGAACTAAGCGGGTGTTACATCATGTGTCCAAACACATTTTGAACCATAATTGCGATTGAATCTTAAAAGAATTCAAGAAGTACAAGTCAAACATGTTGTTTGCACAAGTGAGTTAAACCGATCGCTTCGCGTTGTATTTGGGAATCCTTGTAGATTTAATGCTCAAATGGGACTCGTGATCGCTTGTAGGCTGTGTGAACTCATGTCTAAACATCTTTTGAACCGAAAATCGTGGTTGAATCTTAAAAGAAATGAAGAAGTACAAGTCGAACGTGTCGTTGTACAAGGGAGTAAAACCAATCGATTCGCGTTGTATTTGGGATTCTGAGTGGATTTAATGCTCGAATGGGACACATGATCGCATGAAAGGTGTGTCAAGTGATGTCTAAAACATTTTGAATTGAAAATCGCGATTGACTCTCAAAAGAAATCAAGACGGACAATTCAAACATGTTGTTGCACAAGTGAGTCAAACTGATCGTTTCGAGTTGTATTTGGGAATCCGAGTGGATTTAGTGCTCGAATGGGACTGCTAATCGCATGGAAGGTGTGTCAAGTCATTTCTAAGCACATTTTGAACCAAAAATCGTGATTGAATCTCAAAAGAATTCAAGGAGTACAAGTCAAACATGTTCTTGCACAAGTGAGTTAAACCGATCGCTTCGCATCATATTTGGGAATCTGAGTGGATTTACTGCTCGAATGGGACACATGATCGCTTGTAAGGAGTGTAAAGTCATGTCTAAACACATTTTGATCAATAATTGCAATTGAATCTCAAAAGAAATCAAGAAGTACAACTGAAACAAGTTGTTGCACAAGTGAGTTAAACCGATCGCTTTGTGTTGTATTTGGGAATCCAAGTGGATTTAATGCTCAACTGGGACTCGTGATCGCTTGTAGAGTCTGTGAAGTCATGTCTAAACACATTATGAGCCAAAAATCGCGATTGAATCTCAAAGGAAATGAAGAAGTACAAGTGGAACAAAGTGTTGCACAAGTGAGTCCAACCAATCGCTTTCCGTTGTAAAGCTCTAATGCGACTAGTGATCGCATTGAAGGTGTGTCAAGTCATCTCTAAGCACATTTTGAACTAAAAATCACAACTGAATCTCAAAAGAATTTAAGAAGTACAAGTCAAACGTGTTGTTACACAAGTGAGTCAAACCGATCGCTTCGCGTTGTTTTTTGGAAACCGAGTGGTTTTAATGCTCGAATGGGACTCGTGATCGCATCGGAGCAATGTCAAGCATGTCTAAACACATTTTGAACGGAAAATCTTGATTGAATCTCAAAAGATATCAAGAAGTATAAGTTAAATGTGTTGTAGCACAAGTTACTAAAACCGATCCCTTTGCGTTGTATTTCGGAATCCAAGTGGTTTTAATGCTCGAATGGGACTCGTGATCGAATATAAGGTGTTTCAAGTCATATCTAAACACATTTTGAACAAAAAATCGCTATTGAATCTCAAAATAAATCAAGAAGTACAATTCAAACGAGTTCTTGCACAAGTGAGTCAAACCGATCGTTTCGCGTTGTATCTGGGAATCCGAGTGGATTTAATGGTCAAATGGGACACGTGATTGCATGGGAGGTGTTTCAAGTCATGTCTAAACACATTTTGAACCATAATTGCGATTTAATCTCAAAAGAATTCAAGAAGTACATGTCAAACGTGTTGTTGCAAAAGTGAGTCAAACTGATCGTTTCGCATTGTACTTGGGAATCTCAGTGGATTTAATGCTCGAATGGGACTAGTGATCGCATGGAAGGTGTGTCAAGTCATGTATAAGAACATTTTGAACCGAAAATCATGATCGAATCTCAAAAGAAATCAAGAAGTACAAGTCAAACATGTTGTTGCACAAGTGAGTTAAACCGATTGCTTCGCGTTGTATTTGGGAATCCGAGTGTATTTACTGCTTAAATGGGACTCGTGATCACATGGAAGGTGTGTCAAGTCATGTCTAAACACATTTTGAACCATAATTGAGATTGAATCTCAAAAAAATTCAAGAAGTACATGTCAAACGTGTTGTTGGACATGTGAGTCAATCCAATCGCTTCGCGTTGTATTTGGGTATCCGAGGGGATGTAATGCTCGAATTGCACTCGTGATTGCATGAAAGGCATGTTAAGTCATGTCTAAACACATTTTGAACCAAAAATTGCGATTGAATCTTAAAAGAAATCAAGAACTACAATTGAAACATGTTGTTCACAGGTGGCTCAAACCGTCATTTTGCGTTGTATTTAGGAATCGTAGTGAATTTAATGCTTTAATGGGACTAGTGATCACATGGAAGGCATGTCAAGTCTTGTCTAAGCACACTTTGAACCAAAAATCGTGATTGAATCTGAAAAGAATTCAAGAAATATAAGTCGAACATGTTGTTGTACAAGGGAGTAAAACCAACCGATTCGCGCTGTATTTGGGATTCTGAGTGGATTTAATGCTCGAATGGGACTCATGATTGCATGAAAGGTGTGTCAAGTCATGTCTAAAACATTTTGAACCGAAAATCGTGGTTGACTCTCAAAAGAAATCAAGATGGACAATTCAAACATGTTGCACAAGTGAGTCAAACCCATCATTTTGCGTTGTATTTAGGTATCTGAGTGGATTTAATGCTCGAATGGGACTCGTGCTTGCATGGAAGGTTTGTCAAGTCATGTCTAAACACATTTTGAACCATAATTCCGATTGAATCTCAAAAGAATTCAAGAAGTACATGTGAAACGTGTTGTTGCACTTGTGAGTCAAACCGATCGTTTCGCATTGGGAATCCTAGTGGATTTAATTCTCGAATGGGACTCGTGATCGCATTAAAGGTGTGTCAAGTCATGTCTAAACACATTTTGAACCGAAAATCGCAATTGAATCTCAAAAGAATTAAGATGTACAATTGAAACGTGTTGTTGAACAAGTGAGTCAAACCGATGATTCCACGTTGTATTTGGGAATCCGAGTGGATTTAATGCTCGAATGGGACTAGTGATCACCTGGAAGGTGTGTCAAGTCATGTCTAAGAAAATTTTGAACCAAAAATCACGATTGAATCTCAAAAGAACTCAAGAAGTAGAAGTTAAACGTGTTGTTGCACAAGTGAGACAAACCGATCATTTCGCGTTGTATTTGGGAATCCGAATGGATTTAATGCTCGAAAGGGACTTGTGATCAAATTGAAGGTGTTTCAAGTATTTTCTTAACACATTTGGAACCGAAAATCACGATTGAGTCTCAAAAGAAATCAAGAAGTACAAGTCACACGTGTTGTTGCACAAATGAGTTAAATCGATCGCGTCGCGTTGTATTTTGGAATCCGAGTGGATTTAATGCTCAAATGGGACTCATGATCGCTTGTAAAGTGTGTAATGTCATGTATAAACACATTTCGAACTGAAAATTGTGATTCAATCTCAAAACAAATGAAGAAGTACAAGTCGAACGCGTTGTTACACGAGTCAAACCAATCGCTTGGCGTTGAATTTGGGAATCCGTGTGGACTTAGCGCTCGAATGGGCTCGTGATCGCATCTAAGGTGTGTGACGTCATGCCTTAAAAAATTTTGAACCGAAAATTCCGATTGAATAACAAAATAAATCGAGAAGTACAAGTCATATGTCTTGATGCACAAGTGAGTCAAATTGATCGTTTCACATTGTATTTTGGATTTCAAGTGGTTTTAATGCTCGAATGGGACTCGTGATTGCATGGAAGGTGCCTGAAGCATGTCTAAACCATTTTGAACCGAAAATCTCGATTGAATCTCAAAAGGAATCAAGAAGTACAAGTCAAACGTGTTGTAACACAAGTGAGTCAAATCGATCCCTTCGCGATGTATTTGGCAATCCGAGTGGATTTAATTCTCGAATGGGACTTGTGAACGCATGGAAGATGTGTTAAGTCATGTCAAAACACATTTTGAACCGAAAATTGCGATTGAATCTCGAAAGGGCTCAAGAAATAAGTCAAACTTGTTGTTGCATAAGTGAGTCAAACCGATCGCTTCGCAATCTATTTAGGAATCTGAGTGAATTTAAATCTCGAACGGGACTCGTGATCGCATGTAAGGTGCGTGAAGTCATGTCTAAACAGATTTTGAAACGAAAATTACAATTGAATCTCAGTAGATATGAAGAAGTACAAGTCAAACGAGTTGTAGCTCAAGTGAGTCAAACCGATCGCTTTGCGTTGTGTTTGGAAATTCGAGGGGATTTAATGCTCGAATAGGACTTGTGATTGCATGAAAGGTGTGTCAAGTCATGTCTAAACAAATTTTCAACCAAAAATCGCGATTGAATCAGAAAAGAAATCAAGAAGTACAAGGCATATGTGTTGTTGCACAAGTGAGTCAAATCGATAGCTTCACGTTGTTCTTTGGGAATTCGAGTGGATTTATTGCTCGAATGGGACTCGTGATTGCATGGAAGGTGTGTCAAGTCTTGTCTAAACATATTTTGAACCGAAATTTGCGATTGAATCTCGAATGGAATCAAGAAGTACAACTCAAACGTGTGGTTGCAGAAGTGAGTCAAACTGATCGGTTCGCGTTCTATTTGGGAATCCGAGTGAATTTAAATCTCGAACGGGACTTGTGATCACCAGTAAGGTGTGTGAACTCATGTCTAAACACATATTGAGGCGAAAATCGCGATTGAGTCTCAAAAGAAATAAAGACGTACAAGTCAAACGTGTTGTTGCACAAGTGAGTCAAATCGATCGCTTCGCGTTGTATTAGGGAATCCGAGTGGATTTAATGCTTGAACGCGACTCGTGATTGCGTGGAAGGTGTGTCAAGTCATGTATAATAGAAAATCTCGATTGAATCTAAAAGAATTCAAGAAGTGCAATTCAAACGTGTTGTTGCAAAAGTTAGTGAAAATGATCGCGTCGCGTTGCATTTGGGAATCGATGTGGATTTAATGCTGGAATGGGACTCATGATCACGTAGAAGGTGTGTCATGTCTTGTCTATACACATTTTGAACCGAAAATTGCGATTGAATCTCAAAAGAACTCAAGAAGTACAATTCAAACGTGTTGTTGCATAAGTGAGTCAAATCGATCGCTTCGCGTTGTATTTGGGAATCCTAGTGGATTTAATGCTCGAATGTGACTCGTGATCGCATGGAGGGTGTGTCAAGTCATGTCTAAACACAATTTTAACTGAAAATTGCGAATGATCTCGAAAGGAATCAAGAAGTACAAGTCAAACGTGTTGTTGCTCAAGTGAGTCAAACCGATCGTTTCGTGTTCTATTTGGGAGCTTGAGTGAATTTAAATCTCTAACGGGACTCATGATTGCATGTATGGTGTTGAAGTGATGTCTAAACACATTTTGTGCTGAAAATTGGGATTGAATTTGAAAAGATATTAAGAAGTACATGTCAAACATGTTGTTGTACAAGTGAGTCAAAGTGATCCCCTCCTGTTGTATTTGGGAATCCGAGTGGATTTAATGCTCAAATGGGACATGTGATCGCATGGAAGGTGTGTCAAGTCATGTCTAGACACATTTTGAACCGAAAATTGTGATTGAATCTCAAAACAGTTCAAGAAGTACAAGTCAAACATGTTGTTCCACAAGTGAGTCAAACCGATCGCTTCACGTTCTATATGGGAATCTGAGTGAAATTAAATCTCTAACAAGACTCGTGATTGCATGTTAGGTGTGTGAACTCCTGTCTAAACACATTTTGAACAAAAAATTGAGATTGAATCTCAAAAGAATTCAAGAATTACAAATCGAACATGTTGTTGCTCAAGTGAACCAAACCGATCACTTCACGTTGTATTTGGGAATTCGAGTGGATTGAATTCTTGAATGGGACTCGTGATTGCTTGGAAGGTGCGTCAAGACACATTTTAAACCAAAAATCATGATTGAATCTCAAAAGAATTCAAGAAGTACAAGTCAAAAGTGTTGTTGCACAAGTTGGTCAAAACGATTGCTTCGCATTGTATTTGGGATTCCGAGTGGATTTAATGCTTGAATGGGACTCTTGATTACATACGACCCAAAGGATTATCATACATCACCTCCGATATTCCACACTCTCCCGGTACCTGAGCACCCTCAGATGCCCCTCACGAGTACGTCCAGCACCTTGAGCCCCGTCATTGGCCCCCCATTCCGGCCAACCTCCGATCGGCTCACCTCCTCCTTGGAGCACACCGCTTACAGGGCTTCCAACAGCCCTCAGAGACCATAGCTCTCTCCCACTAAGGCAACCTCCTAAGAGCGGCTCGCTCGCCCGGAGTACCTTAGGCACGTCTTAGCCGCACACGGCCCAATACAGGTAACAACCTTACCTAACAGCTCCAATAGACGTCACCATGACGTAGTGGATTTTGATCCCTCCCGAAGGGTACGTAGACACCTAGGTTCATCACCTAAGGACAAGTCCTCCAAGGTTAAGACCCTTGCGGTCCTAAACTCAAATTACAATTGTCTGAGCCAAAAATGACAGTTACAAGTTTTATTTTGGAAAAAAAACTGAAAACTTGTTTGGCTGAATGAGTTTTATTTTCAATTTTGGACTTAATATGAAAACATAAAACACCATATAGGAAACCACAAAATGTGGTTTCCAAAAATTTTATTCCAGGTTTTTTTTCAATCGCCACCCACGACCACCCACCACACCACCACCAACCACGTTTACCACCACGACCACCCACCACCACCATCAACCACCACCCACCACATGCCACCACCACCAACCACGTCCACCACCACCACTCGTCATCACCACCAACCGCCACCCACCATCATGACCACCTACCACCACCACTCATCACCACCATCAATCACCACCCACCACCTACCACTACCACCAACCACGTCCACCACCACGACCACTCGCCACCACCACCCACCACGACCACCCACCATCACCACCAGTAACCACCACCCACCACCATCAACCACCACCCACCACCACGACCACTCACCACCACTATCAATCACCACCCACCACCTGCCACTACCATCAACCACGTCCACCACCACCACCACTCACCACCACGAACACCCACCACCACCACCATCAACCACCACGACCACCAACCACCATCAACCACCACGACCACCAACCACCATCAACCACCACGACCACCAACCACCTGCCACCACCACCAACCACGTCTATCACCACCCACCACCACCACTCACCACCACCATCAACCACCACCCACCACCTACCACCACCACCATCAACCACCACCCACCACCCACCACCATGACCACCTACCATCACCACTCTCCACCACCATCAATCAGCACCCACCACCTGCCACCACCAGCAACCACGTCCACCACCACCCACCACCACGACCACTTACCACCGACGAACCACCACCGCGTACCACCACCCACCATGAATGTACATAAATCTTCTTTCTCCTAAAACATCCACGTAAGTATATTTTGAACTTCCATAAATATTTATTTTCTGTTATTTTATTAATATAGAAAATTGAAGATATAAAACAAAAAATAGAACACAGAAAAATAGACCACAGATTTCAGTTTTCAAAAAACAGAAATCTAAAAACTGGCAGTAATACCAAACACCCCCTTAGGGATCACCTTTATTAGGGACTAAAAAGTTAGTCCCTAATCCATTAATAGTAAATCTCAATTTATGTGAAATTTTAAAATTTTTTTTTGTATCTATATCTTTTATATTTTAGATATTCTTTAGAAAAAGTTAACAATTTTTCAAATTTAAATAAAAAAAATGAAAAAAACTATGAAAAAAGCCGGCTTAGCATACTAATGCATAGAAGAGTCAATCACTGGATCCATTCTCCAGCAATACAAAGGTTATATAAGGCTTCTCACACAGAAGCAATGGATCGAACAACTCAAGAAGTCACATATCAACCAATTACGATTCTCCCACATCTCGACCTCTTGATCCTACGTCATTAACACCTTTACCTCCTCTACTCCCTACGTTCTCACGGAGACTATTGTCGACCCTACCAACACAGCTTGATATGACAAAATGAGAGTGTGAGGTCTCCTATTTATAGCCTCCAACCACTAGCTTCATGTCTTCAAATGTGATAGTAGTGGGCTTCTGCAACATGAGTCCAACATTGATAAGGCCTAACAAGAGGAATAAATGGATCAGAACAAGTCCACTTGTGAGAAGACTATCGAAGATGAGTCTGGACGCAGAAGCAAACGTGTGAAGATGGTTCCAAAGTGGTCACACGATTATGTCAAGTGATCAAGTGCTTTGTGCTGTGCTGGAACTCTAGTCATCATTACTTGGTTAGGCGGTTATTGTGAGCATTAGTATTTAGCACGGCATTTCTTTGTTCTGGAGCATATTATTGTATTGTGAGTTTGAGAGTTAGATTTCTGTTTGAGAGTTCTTTTGTGTGTTCAATAAAGTGATCTTTCTTATCAATTAGTGTTTTCACTGATTCTAGTACCTATGGCGGAAGGAACTCATTATGCAAAGTTGGATGAAGCTTTGCGAGTGCTTCAAGATGATGCATTGGAGTTCAAGCGTGTTTCACTAGCAGCTCAAGCAGTTTCTGAGCAACGACTTTCACACATGGAGTCCACGATGAAGAATGTGGAAGCTTTGTTACAGTGATTAGAAGTATCTCGATCTTCTTCTCATTCTAGTGAGTCTTTAGGTAGTACGGGCTCACAACCTCAGAATCCTTTCATTTGCAGTATGGAGATCAAAATTCCTACGTTTGACGGTACTAATGCTGAGGACTGGATCTTCAAAATTCAAGATTTTTTTCGTTTTTACAATACTCTTATGGATCTTGAATTACCATAGCGTCTTTACACATGGTGTCTGTAGCTTATAGCTGGTACAAATGGATGCGTCAGAACAATTTGCTTAAGTCGTGGCAAGGATTTGTAGATGAATTGCTCGCTTTGGTACAAGTTTATTTGATGATCCTAAGGCTGCTTTAAAAGATATTAAGCAACAACATGGTTCAGTCCCTGATTATCAAGCACAGTTTGAGGAATTGTCTACTAAGGTACACAATATTCTTGAACCTTGGCTTATAAGCTTCTTCATAGCTAGATTAGGTGATCATTTACGTGATGAGTTACTCGTAGCACAACCTATGACTTATTTTCATACGGTTTCATTAGCGAAGGAGAGGGCAATTAGCAAAAATATCACATATATATATATATATATATATCAATCATATATCAAGAAAAAAAACAAATGATTGTTCCAAATAAAGGGTCTAGTCATTCATCTTTCTTTCTTTTCTATACATATCTTCCATTTTAGCCTTCATCCATCCAATACAACCCTAAAAAGTCCTCTTGATCTATCTTTGCAAGAATATTTGTGGTGGAGATAGAGAGTTATCACAAGCCTATGGCTAACATTAATAAAGCATATTTGAGCGGAAAAAACCCTGACTGTGAAGGTTGAGCGAAACAGTTTAATGATCAATAGCAAAAATAGCTGGTTTTTATGCCCATATGTGCACTACTAGAATTGTGAAGGCCTGAAGCACATTTCTTTTGGAAAGATAAAAAACTACATCCATGTGGAAGTGGCAGTAAAGGCAGTAGACCTCTTTGGAAAACTTCGACTTTTTTCTTTGACTGATGCTTTGCCCAAGAGTGCAAAGGTTGTGGGGGAATTGATTGCACCCAAAATCATCATTAATTTTAGTGAACAAATGGCATACATTATAATGTTCAATCATACATTTTGGATATAATTATGCCTTAATTCTAATGAAGGGTGTTGTCATCAATTCTTGCTAATTTTGGGTTTTTAATGCATTATTTATGTAAGTTCCTTGAGGAAGTTCTTTTGCCGCACTTTGATGCAAAGTTCTATATGTTTCAGAAACTTCTCAAGGATTATTTAGCAAGAGAATACAAAGAGAGACCAAAAGGAAAGGGGAAAATAAAGCCAAGTCAATGTAGAAGGCTTGAAAAGTCAATAAAAGTAGGAGGAGGCAAACACCAGCTCGCTTATAGCAAGCAAAACTACTCGCCATAAGGAAGGTGGCATGCATAGGAGGACCAGTTCGCTTACAGCGAGAAAGTACAACTCGCTGCAGGCGAGTTACACAGAGAGCAAGATCGTGAAGGATTGCAAGGTTGGACAATTTTTGGCCCATTAAAGGCCCCTTAATGGGTTGTGCCGCTATTTACATATCCTAGTAAAATATTTAAATTGGTTGGCTTCAACCTGCGACATCCATGTCCGATCAATTTTTGGTGCCATTGCCATGGAGTTGCCAAAGAGGATTGGAAGCTTTGGAACTTGTTTGATCCAATCGATTTATTCCTTTTCTCGATTTCTTTTGTTTATTTTTGTTTATTAGAATCGTAGTTGTTGATTTTCAATGACATAGTAGTATGCTATTGGATTATACGTGATTGATCTCCCCCATTCGCTTAATTGAAGGCTCCGTTCAATAGGAAATTCATGTGATAGATGAATTTCTCTTCGTCGACTTCGGATAAGCCATACAAGTTCAATTGGTTGATTGAATAAACTTCGGATAATGGTCATCGTGATACGATTCTCATCATCTATGTGATGGCTTGGATAGTTCCATTTAATCCTCCAAAGGGGATGTTCTTATTTCTTTTTACTTTATTTTCCTTTACTTTTTAGTCTTAGTTGTATACTTTCTTAACTACGCCCACAAACTATTCGACTAGTTTAATGCAGGGCCTATGAGTGTTGACGAAAACAGGCGGCACTATTGGGGGTCTGATGCATTGAGAATGGACATTGTAGAGTTGAATGTGTTGATGTGGTCCGTAGGATTTGCTTCTCCATCATAGGGTGAAATTTTTATGGGCATTTTATAGCCCATGGGAAAAGTAGCCTCCATTATGTGAGGCATAAACGGGTGTCGCCCCTTTCTCTTTACTCCACCAGGGCCAATGTTTCTGACTTGTTGTTGGTTGAGGTAGGGATATGACTGGGTATCCCACTATAATTCACTGGTCCTCCGGTATGGCTCTGAGTCCCTCCAAAGTATAGAGTGTATCATGTGGTGCCTGCAGGATAGGGTGGATAATTTGGATAAGGATTATGATTATGAAGAGGTACCTGAGCCCCATAAGAATGGGGTTGAGTGTGCGCAAGCCCCTGGCTATGCGGCGGCTCTGGGTTTGTCTTTCAGATAAGTACTCCCGTGCTTTGAATTGGTTGTCCCATCACATATAGGGGTTGGTGGTAACTTGGATTGTCGTGTTGGAAATCGACAGTGTAATACCGAAATGTTGAGACTGCCGGGGCGGCTGTTGTGTATTATGGCCTTTGGCGTGGAAGCAAGAGATTCTGCTGGTAGTTCTCCCAAACACATTGTTGTTTATCCAAGAATGTGTTTCTTGGATCTTCTTCGTTGGTTCTTAGAATTTTTTGGCGTTGTCGCACGTCCTCCATGTGTCTAATTGCCTCCTTGCGTGCAACCTGGGCGATGTTCATCAAGAAGTCTTGTTCTTCTCATGTGAGTTGCTATTGCAGGCATCTCACCTGTATGTAGACATTTTTTTTTGCTTAATATACATGCGTAAGTGAAAATTAAAAGCAAAACTTTTCGTACATATATTAAAGCTTTAAAACTTATATGATAAATTATTTGTCATAATTTATTCCTAAATAGGGCTGCTCGTGGCTAGTTTGGTTCGGGCTAACAAAATGTCATTGGGTTGAGTTGGTTCGGATTCATGAAAAATGAATCAACCAAATCCACTTGCGGTTTGGGTTGGTTTAGGTTGGCGGGCTAGCTTTCTTTATTATTTTTTTCATTTTATACGTTGAAGTAGATTCTATGTGCAAACTTGAACAGAGGATGAGAAAGTGGATTCATGAGACACAATGTGTAGCTTATGATCAAAATTTGATTGAATAAGAAGTTTAATATGTTTATTTAAGAAATAATTTAATTCACTTACTACATCAATATCGATATAATATGTAGAATGACATTGACATGAAATAAGAAAAAAATGAAGAGTGTTGTTCAAAAAATACTTGTGATGGGATAGCTTAAATATTCATAAAAAACATTAATGAACTTTTCTTTTTATTCTTAATTTAAAAAATCTGCAGGTGGAGACATTTGTCACATAAATGCATAAGAAAACATGTATACTAAGTAATAAATTGTTCATATAAGCATTATGTTAAGTGATTTTAATACTTGGATAATAGAGGAACCAAATTAGTAGTAATCGCAAATCGCAAATATGAGGGACCAAATTGAAACTGAACAAATATTAAGGACTAGATTGAAAAAAATATATTAAACATTAGGGACCAAAATGAAATTTTTCTCAATAAACAATATCCTTAATATATACAAATTTGAACTAGCTATGTGTTATTAAATCATGGATTTCACAAATTTCAATGACTTCATTGGATTCTATCCCCTCAATTTGTTCTTCATTTTTCATTTCTACCATGCTAGATTCTTTCAAATATATATTGATAAGATTATAACTTAATTTTGAGTTTTTGACACAGCTTTCTGTTGTTGTTTCGTTAGCTTGTAATTTATTAGGAGGTTGGTGATGAAAATTCTTTTTTGGGTTGCACTAAAATTTATCTGTAATTGTCATTTTAGGTTTAGACAATTTTAAATCAGTAATTTGGACCGCAAGGGGTCGTAACTTTGGGGAACTTATCCTTAAGTGATGACCTAGGTGCCTACGTACCCATGTGTAGGGATCAAAGTCCACGTAGTTCAAGGAGTATACATCCATAGGAGCCGTTAGGCAGGAACGTTACCTGTAAGAGCCGTGTGTGGCTAGGACGTGTATTGAGTACTCCAGGCGGGCGGGCCACCGGTTAGAGGTTTCCTTAGAGGAAGGGGAGAACAGGGATCTCTCTGAGCTGCTTGGAAGTTGGAGCATGTGAATGGAGATAACCAGAGAGATAGATGGGCTCTGACCAGCTTTAGATGTAGAGGTGACAATGTTGTGTACTTAAAGTATTTTGTCTTGCTTGTTGTCTATCTCGTCAAGTCCCCCGGGTGAGGGTATTTATTCTGAGAGTAGGGGGAATGTGATCGACCCACGTTCTTGCTCGTGGTGGGTCGACCCACGTTAACTGGGCGCGTCCCACGTCCCTAATACGAGAGCGTGCATGGGAAGGCGTGGGTACAGGCCACGTTCGAGGCTGGAGAGTGGTGCCACATGTCATTGACTTGTGTACCTTCCCATGTTTTAGAAGGCTAGTGCCACGTGTCCCTAAGTAAAATATTTTGTAGTTACATTATCCATTTGATGTTTTGTCTAAAACACTTTTATTCATATATATTAAGTTCAAAGTGAACAGGCATAACCATACTCATTAGTCTGAATATCAGGCCTGTCTTATTTTTCAAAACCAAATTTTTTAGATTCTCGATGTTTCCAAACTTGATATGGTTGAAAGAGACGTTCTTGAACCATTTCTCTGATATAACTATATTACATCAAAAGTAAAATATTTCATGACAAGATCTCCTTATTTCTTTTAATTTCTGAAAAAGTAATCAACTTAGGATTTAACTATTGAACGTTTGAAATAGATAATGTGATCTTAAAAAATCACTTCAATCAATTATTTAATTTGTAAAATGTCAATTAATATCTTGTGATGATAAACGATATTTTTTAACAAATAGGATTGTCTAATGAATCATTTTTAAACAATAAAAACAAAAAATTTGAGATCAGAGATATTCATTATAATTTTGAGATGGTTTGTTGAAATCAGATTTTTCAAATTTTTTATTTTGATTATTTAAAGACGATAAGCCATTTTATTTGGTGAAAAATGTGGTGTTTAAAGGCGTCACTTATAATCAGGCAAAAAAAAAGACTTCACTTTTAACATTTGTAACTATGGAATATTCCACCTTGGGACACGTGCCATAAGGCTTCTAGAAGCCTAGCAATAGCGCATGCTAGCGGCACGTGACACTACTCATCTGCTACTTACGTGGCCCTTGTTTGGAACTCCCTAAGAATAGTGGGGCGACCCACACCCCACGAGATCGTGGGTCGAGCACGACCTCCCCACACTCAGTCTAAATAGACCCTCACCCGGGGGACTACATACACAACACGAAGTACTACAACACCAGACCAAAGATACCCCAGATATTCCCATTGACCTGAGAATCCTCAGACACCTCATACATATCTTCCACGCATTCCGAGCTCTGCCATAGACTCCGTCCAAACCGGCCACCGGCAGGCTTACCTCCGTCCCACAACATACCATCTATAGGGCTTCCAGCAGCCCAAAGAGACCCAAGCTCTACCGCACTAAGGCAACCTCCTGAGAGCGGCTCGCCAGCCCGTAGTACCTTAGACACCTCTTAGCCGCACACGGCCCAATACAGGTAACTACCTTGCCGAACGGCGCCTATAGACGTCATCATAACGAACTACGTGGACTTTGATCCCTTCCGAAGGGTACGAAGGCACCTAGGTGCATCACCTAAGGACAAGTCCCCAAAGGTTAAGACCCCTTGTGGTCCTTAATTCCAAACTACAATTTTATGAACCAAAAACGGCAGTTACAATGGCGCCCACCGCGGTCTTATTCAGGCCACAGTGCCTTGCGCACTCTGCCGCTAAATGACATTTCTTTTTCGGGGAGTAGGAGTATATACCTAACACTCAGAAACCCGCATTTCTTATCTGGTTTACACGATATAGTGCAGGACACATTATAGCATGACCGACTCGAACGCCCCCACAGCCGTGACCGATGCAAGCGCTCTGAGGCGTAGCACCAGAAACCGACAGGGAATGACTGAGGTGGTCACGACCAAAGCAGGCGGTTCGAACACGACTCAGCCTCAACACACCTCAATGATGCAGGTAGCTGTTGCAGAACCCGTGGTTCAGAACCCGGCGCCCGGAGAGGGAACTTACCCCCAACACCCTAACGGTATGCCGCATGTTCCTTGCCCCACAACTGGCAGTCAAGAAACGGCGGAGCCAACAAGGAACCCGCGGGATGTAGAGCTCGCCTGCCTCGAGGCAGAAATAGCAGCCCTACACCAACAGCAGTGGGAGGAGAATAGGAGCCTCGCCCAAGCAAACGGAGGCGCCCAACTACCACTAGCACCACATGGCGCGACAGTAGGGACCTCCAGCGACCCTGCCAACCTGCCCGCAATACAGTTCGGGACCCTAACTATGGAATTCGCGCGACTGTCGCTACAGCACCAGCGCCCCCAAAAGTGATCCCACCAGGGCCAGCAATGATCGCCGGACAAGCAGTGTGATCCTCTACGAGCTATCCGCGACCGTCAGTCCCAAACTACCCTCCGGGATCCTACCTCCACATGCCATGGGCAGGAGCCTACAACACGTACGCCACTTGTAGTGCAAATGCTTACCAGTGACCTGGTTTCGACTTCCAAGGAAAGGGGAGACATCCTTTTACCCAACAAATCATGAACGAGCACGTACCCATGGGCTTCAAGATGCCCTTCCACATAGAACCTTACAGCAGAGAAATCGATCCACGGGATCACCTGAACACCTTCAACTCGGCTATGTCGATATTAGGTATGACGGACGGACAACAATGCCGAGTCTTCTCATCGACCCTGGAAGATGCCGCCCTAAGGTGGTTTTCACTGCTACCCACCAACTCGATCCATAGCTTCGAACAATTGGCACAAAACTTCCTCATGCATTTTGCTAGTAGCAAGGAATACCAAAAGAACGAAGATTCCTTCATTGGTTTCCACCAAGAGGAAGGAGAAACCCTACAAGCCTTTCTGGCCCGTTTCACCAAACTCTCGCTCCAGGTCCGAGGCCTCCAGGACGCCGTCGCCAACTTTGTCATAAAACAAGGTCTTCGATGTTCGCAGTTCTATGGGGAACTCAACAGGTGCCCCGTCTCCACCTTACAGGAGTTGATGGACCGCGCGGAGTGGTTCATTTAAGAGGAGAACGCGCAAATCGCCAAAGACAAGATGAGGAAATTCCTGATAAGTAGGGCCGACATGGAACGAGCGGAAAAGAAGAAAGAAAAAATTGCAACAGAAAGCCAAGCTCCCAAGGAGAAAAACAACAGGAAGATATCACCTCCTCGACCATGAACACCTCCTAGAGGGCGGTTCACGAGCTACACTCCTCTCAACAAATCCCATGTTGGGGTACTGGAAGAGATTTACCACTCTGGCATGCTTAGCTTCCCCCCTCAGGTTAAGAGGCGAAAGACGGGAAAACTAATAGATAAGTCCAAATACTGCCAATTCCACAAGGATTACGGGCACGAAACTAACGGTTGCATCGATCTAAAGGATCAGATCGAAGACCTAATCTGCAAGGGACAGCTCGGCAGATACATCAAAGAGGAGGGTAGAGCTAACGCAGAACATCCACGAGAGGCCAACGATTATACACCTACTCGTGGAGTCATCAACGTCATTGCAGGCGGCCTGTAGAGAGGAACTTTCTCGTCGCCACAAAACAAGAAAAGGGTGGAACGCTCCATACTTGCCCTCGATTATGCCCCAAAGCACAAGAGGAGGAGCAAGCTCAAAGGAGATCCCATCACATTCGATCTCACCAACCTAGAGGGACCAGTCCACGACGACCCCATGGTGGTAACAACCATAATCGCTAACTACGAAGTCAAGAGAGTCTTGATCGATCAAGGATCCTCGGCAGACGTCCTCTACTTTGACACTCTCAGGAAACTCGGGTTGAACGAGACCAACATAAGGCCGTTCCCCGGCACACTCATAGGGTTCTCAAGAGCCCAGGTTCCGGCAGAAGGAATCATCACCGCCCGAACAACCATGGGCACCCTACCAAAGGTCGCGAGCCTCGATGTGGACTTCATCATCGTCTCAGCACCATTAGCATACAATGCAATCTTAGGGTGACCGTCCCTAAACAAGCTCAGGGCTGTAGTGTCCACGGCACAGCTCACAATGAAGTTCCCAACACCTCATGGAGATGGAGAAATCATAGCGGACCAGAAACTGGCGCGAGCATGTTACGCAGCAAGCCTAACCAAGACCGTCAAGGTCACGTCACTTCGCGGAACGTCCACTTAACCAAACGTGGGAACTCCCTAAGCATCGTGGGGCGACCCACGTCCCACGAGATCGTGGATCGAGCACGACCTCCCCACACTCAGTATAAATAGACCCTCATCCGTGGGACTACACACACAACACGAAGTACTACAACACCGGACCTAAGATACCCTAGATATTCCCACTATCCTGAGAATCCTCAGACACCTCATACATATCCTCCACACATTCTGAGCTTCGTCGTAGACTCCATCCAAACCGGCCACCGGCAGGCTCACCTCCGTCCCGGAGCATACCACCTATAGGGATTCCAACATCCCACAGAGACCCATGCTCTCCCGCACTAAGGCAACCTCCTGAGAGCGGCTCGTCCGCCCGGAATACCTTAGACACGTCTTAGCCGCACACGGTCTAATACAGGTAACTACCTTGCCTAACGGCTCCTATAGACGTCATCATGACGAACTACGTGGACTTTGATCCCTTCCGAAGGGTACGTAGGCACCTAGGTGCATCACCTAAGGACAAATCCCCCAAGGTTAAGACCCGTTGCGGTCCTTAATTTCAAACTACAATTATCTGAACCAAAAATGACAGCTACAACATTTAATGGTCACTTGACTTAAAAAATAACCACTAATATCTTATGAACTAAAATAATTAATTGTAGTAATTATTTAAGCACCAAATATCTAATTTTAAATTTTAGAGATTAAATCATAAGTACACCAATTTTTTAAGATCTAAGAAAAGTTTTCTCTAATTAAATGCAGTGACAAAAGAGGAGACAAATAATGGCAGTACTAAGAAGAGCGCTAGTCCTATGGCTGATTTCAACTTTTTAATTTTGCAGAAAAATAATTATTTTTTTTGGCTTCATTTTGTTTGGAAACCTGTGCCTTGTAAGAGGGAAGCTGATATCGACTTTGTATCATTGTCCTATGTAGTTGGCAATTAAATATGAAGTGATTAGGTAGGTTTCTAGTGAGATAATCTGGAAGCTTTTTGCAAGGCAATATGGCAAGTGCATGTCCACTTACATTTATGATCAAGGACTAAAAATCTGTTGGCAAAAAAGACAAACAAATAAAAAAAATATTGCCTAAATTATTGTAAAAATATTCAAATTACATGGTTTTTTTATTTTTAAATTTAAAAAGTATGTTCCATTAATATCATGTATAACAACAAATGATGAACTATAGTTCAATTTGTTTTGATTAAACAATCTTTATATTTATTTCTTATATAACAATAAAAAGTAATTTATATATATATATTTGAATAATATAAGATAATTATGCTTAAAATTTAAAGTAAATTTTTTAATGATATTTAATACAAAATAATTAAAACTAAAATTAATGTTTAGTATATGTTACTAACGGTACATAGAAATACAAATAACAAGTGTAAATAGAAATGCAAATAATCGGTTGATTTAAAACCATGAATGAATTCGTCACAAGTGATTACCTTGATAAGAATAGATTCTTGATGCAATAGAAGACAACTAGAAATCCTCCCCTATGGAATCTCCCTTTAGCCAAGCCAAGAAGAAAATCACAAAGTCCTTTGCTTCAAAACAAGTCTAATATGAATTACAAGAGTGAAAATGGAGTATATATACCCAAAGAGAAAGAATACCCTAAATAACAAAAGAGCTCTATTAGCATTCAATCAACTAATGCCGAAGCAAAAATATTATGATTAAAAGAAACTGTTGGGCCTTTCTAACAATTCATACGTTAGCCCAATCTAATTAAAACATTAAATCTGAAATAAATTTTTTAAATCATTAATGGGCTTTAAATAATAAAACCCTAATTATAGTGATTTTCGCAAAAGAATGCAATCCAAATTAAAATAAGCATTTTAAGCCCAAAAAAATTATAATTTAGGCTCAAACAAGTCTCCATATGTATTACACTTAGTTCAAACTCTCCAAATTAATGTTTCCAAGCCCAACAAATGTTGTACATTCGAATTTCAACCCATAATATGTAAATGACGTTTTTAATATTATTTGAAGGTTTTGCAAAATTTGCTCAACTCTTCCAACTTTTAATATTGTAATTGGTCCTGGAGGTAAATTCTGACAACCGTTTGTCCCTTCTGTGCTCACATCATTTAGGTTCATTTATAAGATTTTATACTTTATGGTGGTATTTCTAACTAACTTATAGTTGAATGAAATATTTGTAATTTTCCTTAAAGAAACACTTAACATATTAGTGAAGAAGTGTTCAATAGAATTATTTTTCTTTATTGAAAACCACCCTATCCAAAATTTAAGTGAGCAGTCCTTTATCTAGCTCAAGCTAAATGAATGATATCTTATCACGGGTAGATGTTTATGTGAAAAAAAAAATCATATCCAAAACTTAAACCCAAAATCTTATAATAAAATTTAGAGGTAAAACTATCATTTAATCCCAAAATTTTGAAAATAGACTATTTGATCTATGAATTTACACAATTTTTAATTATTATTAGTCCCTAATTAGACGTTACCTGTTAAGTCAACCATGATGTGGAGGTTATGTATTGATGTAAAGCCGTTAATTTGCCACCATGTTGCCACTTTACCTGGCCACATAGTCTGAATATTTAAAACTAATACTAAATAATCCTTGTATTAGTTAAAATTAACAAGTGTTCCTTGTATTAGTCAAAAGTAACAACATGGTGACAAATTCAAGGACAATTTAATAGTACTTTTAAATATTAAAATAATTTGATAATATGAGGTGACAATATGCTGATAAATTAATAGTACCATGTTACCACATAATGATCATATCACCTGATGATTTAACAAATAACATCTCAATGACTAAATAGTTAACAATTAATAACATCTCAATGACTTAATAGTTAACAATTTGTGTAAATTATAAACCCAAAAGTTTATTTTCAAAATTAAGAAGCTAAATAATAATTTAAGCAACAAACCAAAGGCCAAAAAATAATTTATCTCTAAAATTAATATTACTTCGATCAACCAACTATAACAAATTTCCTAGTAATTTGGTTTTCACTCTCTACCAATATTAGGCAAGACATGTGTATTTAAGTTCGTCTCCCAAGTTACACCTACCATGTCTCTAGCTTTTCCAGGGCACCACACAATGCTATGGTCCTATGGATAATTGCATTGGTACTAGCTAAGTCATTTTTACCCCATTTTCGCTTACCATGTAATATACCTTCTACTGTACATTCCACACACACATACATATATATATACATGGACCCCAAACAACCAAGCACACACTACACCGTTCAACATATATAGGAAACAACCCTTTCCTCTTTATACATCGACCAAAAAAGGAACTAGAAAGTATAAATAAATTATTAGAGATGAAGGGGCAGTTGCCGTGTAGGTAGAAGATTTGAATGCTAATAAACTAATTAAGTCCGATTTAATTAATGCTGATAGAGTTCGACCCAAAAATAAAAAATGAATGCTGATAGAGAAATATGATTAGTTATGCCCAAAATTTTATTTTTATGGGTCATCTAATATGTGCTCTTGGTTTTACCTCATTGGTAAATAAATTTTTTAAACATTTAAATTTATTATTAAATTGAGTTTTCACATATTTCAAAGTCTGAAATACCTTATTTACCAATGAGGTGAAACCTTAACATGTGTTCTAAGGATACATATTAGATAAATTATTATTTTATTTAGGCTAAAATACACGTAACTCTCTTAAATTATAAGTCATGTGCATAAAAATAAATTACCTCAAATTTTGCAATGCGTGCAACTATATCAGTTAACTTTTACATCCAATATTTTTTTTTTGGCCAAGAAACCTTTACATCCAATATCTTAAAAAAAAAGAAAAAAGAAAAAGAAAAGGTAAACATATCAAATTATTTAATTTTTTGGCCAAAAAAAATTATTTAATTTTTTTTTTCCACAAGACTTAAAGTTTATGGGATTTTTCATACAAGATTCTAAAGTTTAAAATGATTTTTTACACAAAGCCTAAACTTTAAAGGGATGACTTTTACATTGAAGAATTAATGAAGTTTTTTTTTCATAAATTGTGAATTTTATACATTAGCCAATGAAATTTACTAATTTATTCGTATTTTATTTCTCATTATCTTTTAATTAAAAATTAAAAAGAATTAGATGAATCTCATTAGTAAAATGACATAGTACAATCTATTATTTAGTTAAGAAAAATTATTTTTTGTCCCTAAATTATTTGTTAATATACTATTTAGTCTATAAATTCCTGGGACTTTAGCTGTTATCTAATAGGGTGACGTGGCCGTTAAATAGTGACGTCTCACCGTTATCTTACCATGTGTGTTTTTAGGTCACATGTCCACGTCATTTTGAGGAGAAAAATTTCAAAAAAAAAGAAACAAAATACAAATTGGACAAAAACATCATTTTCAAATTGGGGTTAAATACAAATATTTTCTCCTCAAAATGACCTGACAATGAGACATGGTGACAAATTAGTTAATGATGATGAAATGTAAGTGTTTAACATTCACGTCACCCAGTTAGATTGACTAATATCTCAGAGGCTAAATGGTTGGCAGAGGTAAAAATTCAAGGACTAGATAGTTGATAGAGTTAAAAATTCAGGGATTAAATAACCTATTTATATTATTCAAAGACTAAATAATAAGTTTCTCAACAATTCAAAGACAAAAAGTTGGTGTAACTGTCGTTTTTGGTTCAGACAATTGTTATTTGCAATTAAGGACCGCAAGGGATCTTAACCTTGAGGGACTTGTCCTTAGGTGATGCACCTAGGTGCCTACGTACCCTTGGGAAGTGATCAAAGTCCACGTAGTTCGTCATGATACGTCTATAGGAGCCGTTGGGCAAGGTGGTTACCTGCGTAGGGGCGTGTGCGGCTAAGACGTGCTTAAGGTACTCCGGGCGGGCGAGCCGCTCTTAGGAGGTTGCCTTAGAGTGTGAGAGCTTGAGTCTCTGAGAGCTGCTGGAAGCCCTATTGGTAAGAGGCTCAGGGGGTGGAGATAAGTCTGCCGGTGACTGGATCTGGCGATGCGTAAGGCAGAGCTCTGGATATGTGATGAATGTTACATAAGGTCTCTGAGAGTACCCAGGATGCCTGCTAGGATGGTTATGAGTAACGTTCTCTAGAGGTACTTTAGAGGCCTCGGATCTTGTGTCGTAGTCCTTGATCTCCCTTCTGTCCTCTAGTCCCCCAGGTGAGGGTCTATTTATACTAAGTGTGGGCAGTACGTGCTCGACCCACGTTCTGGTGGGACGTGGGTCGTCCCACATCTCGTTGAGTGGGAGTCCTCGCGAGAGGATGTGGACAAAGGCCACGTAAGTAGCAGACGAGTGGTGCCACGTGTTGCTAGCGTCCGCTGTTGCTGGGCTTCTGGGACCTTAGTGCCACGTGTCCCAAGGCGGAATATTCTGTAGTTACATAAGTCCCCCAAGTCTACGGGTGTCGGGCGCCTGTGGACTTAAGTTCTCTGTCAGTAAGCTACTTAGGAATTTTCGAATGCTTTTATGAAGAAGAGTTCGTCCACAAGTGGGTTTGGTCATTACGAGCTGGTCGTCCGACTTGCGAAGTGGTGCCTCTTTGTTTTACTCCGTGGGAGTGGAGACGTTTGGAGGGTGCCACACGTCTTGATCTGAGCGGATGACTGCTTGACTTCCCTGGCAAGTTTTTGAGACGTCTCTGTAGAAAGTACGTGACTACCGAGGAGGAGTCATCATTGCTCAGAGGAGAAATTCCCAGAATGCCCCTTGGGAGCGTGTGGAGGGAATTCAAGAGTCAGAGGCCTTTTGTTCATTCGAGGCACCCTTGTCTGATTAGGCACGTCCGCAGCAGGCGACTGTCAAAGAGTGTTGCGGAGAGCTTTTTGGTTGAAGGAGCAGGCCGCACCAGACGCCACGTGTCGCAGTTAGATTTAATCCGCTGGCCTTTAGTGTGCCAGGGAATGGCCTTATGCTAGCCTCGTTAAGCCCAAGTTTTTTGAAGGTGTCAAAGTAGAGGACGTCCGCTGATGATCTCTGGTCGATCAGGACTCTTTTGACCTCATAGTTAGCGATTACTGCGGTTACTACCATGTGGTCGTCATGGACTGGTCCCTCTAGGTTGGTGAGGTCGAACGTGATGGGGTCTCCTTTGGGCTCGTTTCTCTTTTTGTGTTTTGGGGCATTGTCGAGGGCGAGTATAGAGTGTTCCACCCTTTTCTTATTCTGTGGTGACGAGGAGGTTCCTCTCTCCAGACCACCTGCGATGACATTGATGACTCCGCGAGTAGGTGTCTAATCGTTGGCCTCTCGTGAGTGTTCTGTGCTAGCTCTGTCCTCCTCTTTGATGTATCTGCCGAGCTGCCCTTTACGGATTAGGTCTTCGATCTGATCCTTTAGGTGGATGCAGTCGTTAGTTTCGTGCTCGTAATCCTTCTGGAATTGGCAGTACTTGGACTTGTCTACTGGCTTTCCCGTCTTTCGCCACTTGATCTAAGGAGGGAAGCTGAGCATGTCCGAGTGATATATTTCTTCGAGGACTCCAACTTGGGATTTGTTGAGGGGAGTGTAGCTTGTGAATCATCCTCTGGGAGGCGTTCGTGGTTGAGGGAGCGACCGCTTTCTGTTGTTTTTCTCCTTGGAGGTTTGGCCTTCTGCTACTGCTTTCTCCTTTTTCTTTTCCGCTTGTTCCATGTCGGACCTATTTATTAGGAACTTCCTCATCTTGTCTTTGGCGATTTTCGCATTTTCTTCTTGGATGAACCATTCTGTGCGGTCCATCAGCTCCTGTAAGGTGGAGACGGGGCACCTATTGAGTTCTCCGTAGAACTGCAAACATCGAAGTCCTTGTTTGATGATAAAGATCGCGATGGCGTCCTGGAGGCCTCGGACCTGGAGCGAGAGTTTAGTGAAGCGGGCCAGCAAGTCTTGTAGGGTTTCTCCTTCTTCTTGGTGAAAACCAATGAAGAAGTCCTCGTTCTTTTGGTATTCCTTGCTACTGGCGAACTATGTAAGGAAGTTTTGCGCCAACTGTTCGAAGCTATGGATCGAATTGGTGGGTAGTAGCGAGAACCACCTCAGAGGCGCCTCTTTCAGGGTCGACGAGAAGACTCGGCATTGTTAACCGTCCTTCATGCCTAATATCAACATAGCTGAGTTAAAGGTGTTAATGTGATCTCGTGGATCAGTTTCTCCACCATAGGGTTCTATGTGGAAAGGCATCTTGAAGCCCATGGGCACGTGCTCATTCATAATTTGTTGGGTAAAAGGGTGTCTCCCCTTTCCCTGGAAGTCAAAACCGAACCACTGGTGGGCAATTGCGCCGCAGGGGGAATACAGGTTGTAGGCTCCTGCCAGGGCATGTGGAGGTAGGATCCTGGTGGATAGTTTGGGACTGGCGGTCGCCGGTAGCTCGTAGCGGGACGCACTGCTTTTGGAGAGACCATTGTTGGTCCAGGAGGGATTACCGTTGGGGGTGTTGGTGCTGTTGGCGACAGTCGTGCGAACTCCATTGGTAGGGTCCCGAACTATATTGCGGGTAGGTTGGTAGGGTCGCTGGAGGCCCCTGTTGCTGCATCGTGTGGTATCAGTGGTAATTGGGCGCCTGTGCTTGCTTGGGCGAGGTTCCTGTTCTCCTCCCACTGCTGTTTGCGTAGGGCCGCTATTTCTGCCTCAAGATGGGCGAGCTCTATCTCCCGCGGGTTCCTCGTCGGCTCCGTTGTTTCTAGGTTGCCGACTGTAGGGCAAGGAATAAGTGGCATGCTATAAGGATGTTGGGGGCATGCTTCCTCTCTGGGTGCTGGGTTTTAGACCACAGTTTTCGCAACAGCTACCTACGTCGCCGAGGTGCTTTGGGGTTGAGTTGTATTTGAACCGCCTGCTTCGGTTGTGACCGCGTCGACCGTTCCCTGCCTGTTCCTTGCGCTGCGCCTTTGAGTGCTTGCGTCGGTCGCGACTGTGGGGTCATTTGAGTCGGTCATCCTATAGTGTATCCTGTGGTGAAAAAAGTGAAAATATGGGTTTCTGAGTGTGAGGTGGATACTCCTACTCCCCGAAAAACAAATGTCATTTAGCGGCAGAATGCGCAAGGCATTGTGGTCTGAGGAAGACCGTGGTGGGCGACATTGTAACTGTCATTTTTGGTTCAAACAATTTTTATTTGCAATTAAGGACTGCAAGGGGTCTTACCCTTGGGGGACTTGTCCTTAGGTGATGCACCTAGGTGCCTACGTACCCTTGGGAAGGGATCAAAGTCCATGTAGTTCGTAATGATGACTTCTATAAGAGCCGTTAGGCAAGGTGGTTACCTGTGTCGGGCTGTGTGCGGCGAAGATGTGCTTAAGGTACTTCGGACGGGCGAGCCGCTCTTAGGAGGCTGCCTTAGAGTGCGAGAGCTTGAGTCTCTGAGGGTTGCTGGAAGCTTTATTGGTAAGAGGCTCCGGGGGCGGAGATAAGTCTGCCGGTGACTGGATCTGGCGATGCGTAAGGCAGAGCTCTGGATATGTGATGAATGTTGCGTAAGGTGTCTGAGAGTGCTCAGAATGCCTGCTAGGATGGTTATGAGTAACTTTCTCTAGAGGTACTTTAGAGATCTCGGATCTTGTGTTGTAGTCCTTGATCTCCCTTCTGTCCTCTAGTCCCCCAGGTGAGGGTCTACTTATAGGAAACTGGGAGTGCTCTATTCCGGGAAAGAAAATTTGGCCATTTATGACAGGGGGTCGCGACACATACACCCTAGGGTCGCGGTACATGCTTGATTACGAATTAGATTTGATTTTCTCATAAATGAAAAGTGGGTTCACGACCCATAGCACTATTGGGTTGCGACTCACTAAGGTTTCACGCTCGGGGGTCGTGACCCTCTCTCTCTTAGCCCGACATTTTCCTTTCCTCTTACTTTTCTTTTATTTTGATTGCATTGGGGCCAGACAAAATATGGTGTCCACACTCACCACGAGGAACCTTAGAAGAACCAATTGCGGAAACGTTCTGCGAGGAAGACAACCACTGCGACGTGACAAAACACGACTGTGAGGAGTACAAGCCATTGCGCAATAAAATACAATATGAAATAAAGAAAAATCATAGAGACTTTTTGAGGAGGAAAGAAATTAGAAACAGGGGAAGTGAGAAATGCTTTTCTGAGAAGGAGCAGAGTTTATAAAGTAAACCAAGCAGTTCAAAAGGGAGTGAAATTATGAAAATACCCTTACCTTTGAAACTGTCTGCTGACACAATAGTGTAGGCCATAACTGATAGTTTAACACGTGCCAATTTTTGGAACAGCGCACTACCTAGAAATGAAACGATGTGACAAAGCAAGCGACGCTATTTAGCATGAGAAAAATTAAAAGGCAGCTTGTAAGAATTATGGGAAAAAGAAATGGGAGTTGGACTTAAATCAACATGCCAAACCCTTGATTGCTTAAAATTGGATGCATTGGACTTCGGGGAGTCATAGTATATAGGGGTCGGCATACCCCCCGCGGGCGACACGAACTAAATAATGGATAGGAAGTTTGTCTAATCGTTTCTCACAAACCTCACTTGCAGCTATGAAGGCTACATAAGCACACAACCTCCTTAATTAGGAGGCACACAATCTCTCTACACTATTCACTTCTTTAACAATTAAGTCATCAATTCCCTTCTTGAGATCTTGTCTTTACCTCAGCCCATTTCTGGCTGCTCTTACAACCATTTTCCCTTCATCTTCCATTCTGACGACATGCAGAAGTCAGCGAATTATGTGGACTATGATCTCTTTAAGAATATGTTGGCGTCGGACACACCTCTGGCTCGAGTCCTTCAATCACTAACATCAATTTCCCTTCCTTCCAACCGCCTCCATGGCCGCCGGAATATCAATATTTATCATCCTCTCAAGATAAATATTTAAAACAAATAAATATAAAAATGTCTCATCTCATTTCATTTGATGTTTTGTTCTTTAAATATGTTAGAAAATCTAAGGTAATTTTGATTTATATTATACTATCTGGTACTCTATTTTATTTCTTCACTGCAACTACGTACACCACTCATATATCTAAATTAATATTGCTTAAAATTTTTGTTAATGGTTCCTTAAAATAGTTATTTTATAATTATAAAATATAAAATAAAATATACGATGAGAGCATATAAGAGAGAAAAAGTATATATAATGGGTAGTTATTAAAAATACGAGAATATAAAAATTTCCCATTATTTAACTTATCATTTCAAAATATACTAATTCTTTTTGTTTGATCATATAAAATATATGTGACTTGAAGTGTAGGGAGAGAAATTGGTGTTAATGGATTGATATATAAGAAAACTTATCATTATTTAATTTATTATCATTTAAATTTAAATATTTTATGAAAATAAAATTTTCGAACATTTAAACTTTTAGTCTTTATATATGTTTGTTGGATATGTTGGGTTCTTCGGGACTAAATATCCATCCATGGGGAAGTCCGATCGGGTCCTATGATGACCCGTTGGAAAGCTCGCTGAGAGACGAACAAAATGACACTAAGATGACACTCATAGGAGGTCACACGAGCTCGTATTGATTGCCCAAAGTGGGCTATGTGATCATGATGTAAGCATGATATTTTCTTCATATTTTCCAAGTCCCACATTGCTTAAAACAATGATGGGAGCTCTCTCATCCTCCTATAAATAGGAGTCATTCCCGCCTTTCTATTTGCTCATTCCATGCGTTGGAAAAGGGGGGTCACTTTTGGGAAACCCCATAGTATAATTTTTTTCTCTCTCTTGAGTCATTATGTTGCACATCAGTCGTGGACACTTAGCTCTACCTCTCGTCGGTAAAGTCTTCCGTTTGGTGCGGCCCTTTTTTGGATTTCATCGTTTGGAGGTTAACCCTGGTGGAGTAGAGACACTGGCAAGATCCGAGGTTTTAGCGATGACGTCCAGGCTTCCGCAATGTTTAATTTTTGCCTGGATTTATTTTTGGTTTTTCTTTTCAGACCTTGGGTCGGGTCGGGTCATGTGGATCCAGGCCTTTCCCTACATTGACATCAAAGCCAGGTTATGCTAGAGCTCTATTCTCTAGGGATTAATGAACCGAAAATGGTTAGGAACATGTTTAGGCCTTGTATGATTTTTATTTTTGTTTAAAACTTAGGAACATGCCTAGGTTCCCAGTTCTATTTAAGTTTTAATTTTGAATTAAAACATGTGTTAGATCATACTTTGTAGGGTAGGGTCCTATGGATTGGTTTTTGAATTTAAATTTAATATATGATATTTTTAAATTAAATATTGATTGGTAACCTAAACCCTAAACCTAGAAACATGTTTAGGTTCCCCTTTCTTTGTTATAGACCCAAGTTACAAACATATATATATATATATATATATATATATATATATTATTTTTAAGGTATATGTACCTTACATATATATGTCCATGTATGCTACTGCTTTGGGGAGAGGGAAGGTTAACCGGCAAATACAAACTGCCAGCCGGCGACTGGTGCCACCATCGACGGTGGTTGCTGGCGAAGGTTCGACGACCGGCGTCACCGCCATCGCTAATGACGGTGGTCAGCCGGCGCACTCTAGCGACTGACGCCACCGTAAAGAGGTTCAGCAGGCAGCGAGGCGATGGTCCGGCAACCAGCGTCGCCGTTGATCGTCGACAACCACTGCAGGTCATTGTTGACCAGAGGTGAAACGGTTGACCATTGAATGGTCAATGCTGACCGTTGACCAACGTCGCACAATCTCATGTCGTGCATAATTTCTTCGTTCTAGCTCCTATTTCGACAATTTTTGCGTTGTTTTTCTTTTTTTCGTGAGACAAATCCAAATATGGGTAGAAATTAGGGCGAATTGAAGTCTAAAGAGCGGTTATGGCCATCTTTTGACTCGTTCACATACACGACAAGAGAGAGTATTTAAATGGTATGCGATTGTTGAAATCACGTTAAGCATTTTACTCGAGTGGGAGCTAGGGGCAGCATGTGGCAAACCCATAACTCGATATAAACGCTTATCCACATAGGAATTTAAATAGTAAGTTACTATTTAAATGATCATAAGTGTTGTAATCAAGTGGAATTTCGAGGTCGTGCCTGTGGCGACTCGATGTTCTTCTTGACGCTTACATAGTAGGAATCCAAAAGGGATTTTGAATAGTATGTGACTATGTGGACACCCTATTTTTCCCGGGCCTAAATTGTGCAAAGAAAATTAAAATAATAAAAAAAAATGCAAAATTATTATTTTTGTCAAAGAAAATAAGAAAAGATGAAAAATGTTTGATGGCCTACTCTTAGCTCTAATGGGCCAAGCCCAAAGAACCTAAGAGAACCCTAGCTTATAAAAGAGAAAAGCCTAGGTCAAGAAGTGGGAGAGAGAACAAGAGTGGCTCGGTTTAAGAGAGAGAGGTGGCTAGGTCATAAAGAAGTGGAGGAGAGCAAGAGGAGGCAAGAAGAAAGAAGTGGAAGGAGTCAAGAATTCATGGAGATGAGAAGGGAAACCTAGAATGAAAAGTGGAAGAAGAAATTGAGGAAGTACTCTTAACTTTGACACTTTTTTGTTTTGGTTAAATGTGATTGCTTGCCTTCTCCATTTTATTTTTGGTTGTCTCTACATATATAATTTCTTTCTTGCATGTTTTCTTGTTTGTGCATACCTTGAGAGCATCTCTGAATTCTTTCATGAATTTTGGAGTCTTTTAATGGAGTCAAACGATTTTTGTAAAAAGCTATGCCCGAACTGATTTTGAGTGGGACAATTTGCCTTCGACGCAAGATTTTGATTTCAATTGAACTTAAAATGGAGTGATCTAGTTTTTTTTTTCCAGAAAATAGACATCCGTAGCTTTCTAACCATAGGTCTTTTGTCAAATTTCATTGGGTAGTTTACTCCCAGAAATTTTTATAAAATCGATTTTACAGAACACTTTGGAGAGTGACGTCCAGGACGTCACTCTAATTCGTGAAATTGTTTCTCTCTATACAAAACTCCGTTTTCATTGATTCATCTCCTTAAGGTTTTATTTTTGTCTTGGGAACAGAGGATAAATATTTCTTGCCCTAATTCTTCTAGAACGATTTATGGCATATTTATTTATCTGAATATACCATTTAAAACAATTTCTAAGCAACTGTGGTTTCAAAGGTCATATCTTACAAATTACTAAAGCTTTTGGGACAAGGTCAGTGGGAGTGCATAAGGGAGATCTAAAGCTTTCTCACCCTAGGTTTGAAATTTTTCTATGATTTCAAAGTGGTCCAATATGATTTTTTATTTAATGTCTAGAATTAGAAAAATACGCGTAACAAAAGATCTCTTTGAAATGTCCAAAATAAAAAAAGAAAAAAAATACATATTTATGGGTCGCAACGTATGACCTTGTACGTCGCGACCTCAAAGTGCCAAAGTGGGTCGCAACGTAAAAACATGTACGTCGCGACCCATATTTCATTTATGGCGCAATCCAATCAAATATGAAATTAGGTACACGTCGCGATGTATGAACTCGTACGTCGCGACCCTCATGTCATAAATGGCCGGAGTTTCTTTCCCAGAATAGATCTTTTTCGGTCCCTATAAATTGAAGGCTCTACTTCAGTTGAAGGGACCGACTTTTGCACACTGAAAGGCTATTGGATTGCAATCTAAAGCTTCAAAGTATTTTTTCACTTTTTCTTGATTCGAATTTCATTTGAACTTCTTTTTGGATCCATGGTATAGGGGTTGACTTGGATCCCCTCCCCATGATTTAGATCCAAGATTTAACACTGAAAGGCTATTGGATTGCAATCTAAAGCTTCAAAGTATTTTTTCACTTTTTCTTGATTCGAATTTCATTTGAACTTCTTTTTGGATCCATGGGATAGGGGTTGACTTGGATCCCCTCCCCATGATTTAGATCCAAGATTTAACACCCAAAGCTCCTTCTTTTTCATTTGATTGCAAAGTGGGTCGCGACTCCCTGGTGTAGGCGTTGCAACCTTTCCCCTATTCTGAGCACCATTTGATTGCTATGTGTTTGGCACTTTTTTAAAAAATTGCAGTATGGGTCGCGACGTATCCTTTTATGCGTCGCGACCCCCCTGTGAACTCGGGATGGTGAACCGAGGCCGAGGGTCGCGACCCCTTGGCTTTCAAAGGCAAAAATGCCATCTCTTACTTCTCTTAAGCATTTTATTATTTCTATAAAAGCATGTGTAACCTAGTACCACCAAGGAGCCTTTGCTTCTATAGGAGTTCTAGTATTCACGCCATCTGGGCGCGATGCCTGATGAGCATTCACAGACACACACCTTTCTTGTCTTATTGTTTGTTTGAATGTGTTGCATGGTAGATAGGTGGCAAGGGGCCTTTGTCTCTTTAGGCACATTGCACTAGGAGGCCATCTGAGTCTTTTCTTGATGAGCCTGCTCGCCCCCCCACTCACACACTTGCATGGCGCACGAACTACATGGACTTTGATCTCTCTTCGAGGGTATGTAGGCCCTAGGCTATCGTCCTAGGCCAAGTCCGTCTTTATTTTCTTCTTTGGTTTGTGTTTATGTTCTTTTCCAATTTTTAATGCCAAACAATTTAAATATTAGTTTTTGGGGTAACCGTCTTCGGACGGGGGAAGAGGAGTGCCTAACATCTTCCCCTCATCTCAAGCAGACTCCCGAACCTAAAATATTTTAAACCCCATTTTTACTTAAATTTTCGAACCATTTTCTCTTTTCCAAGTTTTTATGGAAAACTTGGTGGCTACTCCATTGAAGCCACCAACACCTAAGCACGCGGTCTTCACAGACTATTCTATGAAAATTGTTGAGTCAAACAAAGAAAGGTGTATATATATAGGCTTTCTGTGTGATGAGAGTGGTTGACCCCACTTTTCTCGAATACAGAGACTGACTATATCTACACTCGTCTTGCGTTGATTACAATTTTTTATAATGGTGTGTTGTGTAATAAGGAGCTGTGTAATTAGTGTTAGCGTTTAGGATTGACTAATAGTGTAACTACAAAACTTGTAAATGTAGATCAAATTAGAGAGACCGGTTTGGTGACACTGTGGTTACTAAACTGAGGTAGCTTACGATCAAGTTTGATTCCTCCAAGATTTGCTCTGACAAGAGCATGAAGATGCATCTAAGGGAGAAATCAAACATGATTTTGGAGTGTGAGTAAGACTGAAAAGTCCCCATTGGTAAATAGTGAGTTCAAACTGTTACCAGATCTCTTCCCTCGTCTTGGGAGTGCATGTAGGTCATTCTAACCTCCACTAATACCATCAATTTTCTTGATGATATTAAACAGCACCTAGTGCTCAAGGATTAGTGGCACAAGGTTGCAAAATCCACCGAGCACGTAGCCTAATTGGCTAAAGTTTCTTAGAGCTCCGGGCTCCAAGAACTAGGACAATTGGTCCAAGAGACGTGGTGCTAGGAAGAGAAAGGTGGAGCGTAAGGTATGTAGCCTCAGTTCAAAGGAAAAGCAAGAGAGGAAAAGAGATTTTGGCCAAGGTCAAATGTTGTTTGTGCCAACCCATAGGCAACTGTGCACACAAATTGTTTACAACAATTCTTTTCCTCTCACCTCGTGGGAATAAAACGTTTTTGTTCTATATACTGAACAGAACTCATTATGAGCTATTTTTCCAAGACAAAACTTAGGATATAATGTGATCTACATGTTTATCATGACTCCTTAGTGTTAGTTTTTTATTTTATGACAACGGTTATGTTGTGATACACTTTGAATGACATTCCCGTAATTCAACTAGGTTCTTTACTGTGTTTTCCTTTGTGGTTGATACACCTATTTGGCAAGTGCGTGTGGGATGCAATTATGTATTAGTAAAAGAGTATTTGTGAGGACAAATTCCCAATGCTAGTTTGTAAACGCCTTATAGACAATGAACCTGAAAACCATTCAGTCAACAGAAAACCCGCTTTAATCAAATTTGTCCACTCGGACATCAGTTGTCCGATAAGCGTAGGGGCAAGGCAAGTGACCCAGTATTTTCTCACGATTATGTGGTGAATATGGGATAGTTAGACAGCTAACTTTTTCGCACACACTCCACAGAAAAATGAATTGCTCCTGGAGTTGGATAAGTTGATAATGGATTAGGTGAACATTCCCATTGGGGAGATGTCTTGCCAATAGTCACTTTTGTACTTAGCTGTATGCCCTACAAAATTATGTGAGTAATTCCTTATGAGTTCTAGTTGGGTATAGGACCTGATTAGAGTATACTGAGACCATGAGGGTGTACAACATAAATGATCCTCCCTATGAGTATGGGAAGCTTGACCCTAGAGGCAAGTAGCATGTCTTCATAAGATAGCTTGGTCACTCAAAAGGATGCGTCTTCATTAGCAAGGATTAAGACATACCAGTCACATAATTTGAGTCTAAGGATGTAATTGTCCTTAAGACTAACTTTTCTAGAGCAAGGGAGACGGATTTTGGGATGTGTACCTTTATTGAAAGGAGGCAGACTTACAACATGTTAAGAGGAGCGTATAGACGCACCTCTAGTTATTGAGTCCAGTGGGAGTATTGCTTACGAGGAGCATGTCTTCCACGAAGCACAATCCAAGAGGAATGCTAGATGTTCAAGTAGAGCCTAAGATAGTTCAAAAGGCTCTCTCCGACCCTACTAGTAAAAGGTGGATAAAAACGATGGAAAAAGAAAAGGCGAAGTCTATAAGGACAGAAAAACTATAAGACTTGGTGAATATGCCCCGCGCCACAAGGCATTTTGAGAACAAGTGTGCTCTCAAAATTTAAGGGAGGCAGATGGGTCAATCGACCACTAGTAGGCACATTAAGTAGTGAAGATGTTCACACAACAATAAGTTATTGACTGTGACGAAGCCTTCTCGTCTGTTGTGTTGTCAAATTCTAATTCTAGCTTTGGTAACCAGTTTAAGTCTGGGGGTATATCAATTGAATGTCAAGACCACTTTCTTATATGGCAACCTAGGTGAAGGGATCTACGTGCACTAGCATGTAGGTCTCATGGAAAAAGGCCAGGAGCGCAGAGTATGTTGACTCTAGGGATCTGTCAAGATCTCACATATTCATCTAGACTCGTGGTAATTGACTACTTAGTTCATTTCAAGAAAGCTGAGAGTATTTCATTACCCTCACGCTGTATGTAGAAGACATATGGCTAGCTAGGAACAGCACTGAGGCTGCTTTAGCCACTTAAGGATGGCTATCCTTTCATCTTTTAAGATAAAGGAAATAGGTTAGACAGTGGGAGTCAAGATTCATGGAGAATGCTCCAAGAATCGACTCTCTCTGTCACAAGAATCCTATGAAGAAAAGATTCTTGGTGGATTCCATTTAAGGGGACCTGAACCGAGTGATGTGCTAGTAGCAAGAGGCAAGAGTTTGAGTCTTGCTACACGTCTTTAGACTAAGTTAGAGATGGAGTCATAGGATAGTATTTTCATGCATGTAGTTGGTAGCTTGAAGTATAATGTGAAGTGTACTTGTAGGGCGTTGCTAACAATAAGTTGTTTTCATCATATTAGGGACCTGCAAACGGCAGGCCACACATTGATGTCGATTGGGTAAGAGACTTGGATGAGAGAACATCCACGTCTTGGTGTGCTTTCTTGCTAAGCACTGGGACCATCTTGCAGAGAGGCATGTAAAGATTATGCATTTCTCTGTCTACTAGGGACATGGAGTTCATTACATGATCATCAACAGTACGTGGGGCAGTTAGGATTGAAAGATCTAAAGTCACTTATAGATCACAAACAGAGCTGATGACCTAATGACATTGATCTCATAAAGTCAAACAGTTATGGTTTACGCCAGAGAAAGCCTAAGTACCACAAGAGGACGCAACACAAATTTGTATAAGACATCGTTACATAGTAGTTAACTACCCTGCTGTTTCAATCTAAGAATCAAGTGATCGGAGAGAGGGTCCTCACAGTATAACCTGTGATAGAGCATTGGCTCTGAACCCTCACAGACCCACAATGGTGGGTTGGTTGTATAGAGATACAAGCCATTAAACTAGTGTTTTAGATACACAGGATTGCTTAGAATCAGGGTGATTTAACATAGTTTATGTCATGAGGACAAGCTTTGTGAGAGCTCTGTTTCTTGATCATAAGTAAAGTGTGATGCCTAGGCATACATTAATTTTGTGTGGATCAAGAACTAGAAGTGCTCATTACACAATCTACAAAGTATGTCGTACAAGCTTAGGAGGTTGGGTCTCTCACACGAGGAACTTCCTTGGACACACAGGTGGTGTGGGCCAAGATGAGACTTGGGTGCTTTTTCCTTGAACACCTTAATGGGATATAGTGTGAATATCCAGAGGCAGCTGAAAAGCGCCGAGTGTTGGACAAGAAAACACCACTGAGAATTGATAAGTTGCCCTAGTAAGTGTACTAGGATGAGATCCGCTAATATGATGAGGTCTTATGATCGAATTATGAATCCTCGCTATTCATAATGCCTGTAGCCATACGTGAGTGCTCCACTTGGCATTATGTGAAGCGAGCAAAGTTTGGTAGCAAACTCAGGTCAAATTCTAAGTGTGTCTGGACTAAGGTCTGTGTGGTGTAAGTGATTAAGGATCAAAATTGACATAAACTCGAGAACACCACAACTTGGATTTCATACCGCATGTGCTTTACGTACCGCAAGGGAAGCATGTGAATGAATCCCTGCTTCAATGCTGTGTGAGTCCCTGAAAAGATGCGTCAATCCTTTCAATGGGTACCCTTATGTACTTTGACTCTCTCATGAAGAGATAAGGTAGTGCATGCTACTTTGATATCCTTCCAAGAGGCTATGGCAAAATATGGCCCGATGGAGGACTGTCTGGAAAGCAACTATCGTTGATTGAACTGATAAGAGGTCGAAAGGAAGATTGTGTTGACTTATGCAAGTGTAATAGTATCCTGAGGTCGACCCATTATGTGATTCTTTTGAGGTTCTCATGGATGTGGATACCTATCGCAACCGAGTGCAGCTGAAGTCCTAGTTTTATTGTAGACATAGAGGGATTGGATTAGTCATGTATATGAACACGTCTAGGAAACCTTTGGCACTATTTTTCGGTGAGACATGTGGTCACATCATCAAACACTTGGGTTGCAGCATCACTTATAGTTGGGCCGTAACAGGCTTCTAGTATAAGGCTCCCACACATCATGCCGAGCGATTACGATTGACACAGAGTATGAAAGAAGACGACAAGAGAACGAAAAATATAGAATTCCTTTGTGATAAGGATAGTGATGGGCCTCCCATGATGTGCGAGTAGTAGTATGTTGGATATGTTGGGTTCTTTGGGACTAAATATCCATCCATGGGGAAGTCTGATCGGGTCGTGTGATGACCCGTCAGAAAGTTCGCTGAGAGACGAACAAAACGACACCAAGATGACACTCATCAGAGGTTACATGAGCCCGCACTCATGGCCCAAAGTGGGCTAGGTGATCATGATGTAAACATGATATTTTGTTCATATTTTCCATGTCCCACATTGCTTAAATCAATGATAGGAGCTCTCTCATCCTCCTATAAATAGAAGTCATTTCCACCTTTCTACATTCCATGTGTTGGAAAAGTGGGGTCCCGTTTGGGAAACCCCATACTATAATTTTTCTCTCTCTCTTGAGTCATTCTTCCGCACATCAGTCGTGGACACATGGCTCTACCTCTCGTAGGTAAAGTCCCCCGTTTGATGCAGCCCTTTTCGGAGTTCGTCGTTTGGAGGTCAGCCCTGGTGGAGCAGAGGCACTGTCAAGATCCGAGGTTTTAGTGATGGCGTCCAGGTTAGTAGCTTCCGCAATATTTAATTTTTGTCTGGATTTATTTTCGGTTTTTCTTTTCAGTCCCTGGGTCAGGTCAGGTCATGTGAATTCGGGCCTTTCCCTACAATGTTTCTTTATACTTTATAGTACATGTGAATCCGGGCCTTTTCCTACAATGTTTGTTTATACTTTATAGTAATAACAGTTGTAATCCAAAATTTGAAGTCAAACTTAATAATTGATTAAATAAGTTGTTGTATATTAGTGTAACTTAAATAATTCTTCAAATAAACAAGGGTTAATTACACTTTAGTGACCTGTGGTTTGGCCTGATTTCAATTAGGCGTCTTGTGGTTTCAATTTTGCCAATTAGGTGCCCTGAGATTTGTACTACTAACAATTTAGTGCCCCGTAGTTTAGTCCGCTAAACTTTTAACGGAAATGTCCATGTGCCACGTACATAACCCCTAAAAAACCTTCACATTCTTTTCTCTCCTCTATTTTTTGGATTTAAAGTCTAAATTCACAAAATCTCTCTCAAAATTTAACCTAATTTAAGAGAAACTCATAAACTCACAAATTTATGTTAAGAACTAATCATCAAAATAGATCAATTTGAACTGAGTTTTTCAGGGGCTTTCATAATCACTGAGAACGAAGCAGAATTCTACCATACATTTGAGTACGTGGGATGAGAGCATGGGAGTTCCAGGGGCTTTCATAATTAGAAACAATCACCATATCCATTTTTACCTTGAAACACTAACCTTAGAAGATGTCCCAAGCCATGGTCCAATATATTTTGTCAGCAATTCCTGGGTTTATCCGGCTCATCGATACAATTATAATCGTGTCTACTTTTCCAAGAAGGTAACCCTAATTACAATTTTAAGCATTTATATTTACTATATGATAAACAGTTCAAATGAACATTATGAAGTCCAAGATCCTCTCCTCCATGTAAACTCGCGATATCTATATAATGTAGGGGCAAGTGACACTTTTTTGGAAAAATCATTAGATCATAAGGTTTTTGGGCACCCACAAGTGAACAGAGCATATCCAAGTTTGATATTATTCAGTGCATATAGCATAGAGCAGTTTTTATTGTTCTTAATTTATTTTGATATTTTGTTCTTGGTTTTATGTTTAATGATTGACAAATTTATGATTTTCTTTTAAATTAGGTTAGGTTAAGTTTTGAGACAAAGTATGTGAATTCTGACTTTAGATCCAAAAAATAGAGGAGAGAAAAGAATTTGAAAGTTTTTCAGGGGTCATGTGCATGGCACATGGGTATTTCCGTTAAAAGTTTAACGAACTAAACTATGGGGCACTAAATTATTAGCAGTACAAACCTCAAGGCACCTGATTGACAAAAAAGAAACCACAGGACACCTAATTGAAATTAGGTCAAACCATAGGCCACTAAAGTATAATTAACCCAATAAACAATTTATCATCAATTCATATAAATAGTTAAATTCAACTTTAAATTTATGATTTATTATATAGTAAAAGTAGGGATGATCATGGGTAGGGTTTGGGTAGGGTACTATATACCCCGGACCCAGAATCAGACTTGAGCGGGTATCAAAATCAATCTCCATCCTCGGACCCTACGAATAGTCAAATCTCCATACCCGGACCCAGACCCATAAAAATTTTAAATAAATTATTATTTTATTAATATAAAATTTTAGGGTTTGGGTAGGGTACTATATACCCCGGACCCAGAATCGGACTTAAGCGGGTATCAAAATCAATCTCCATCCTCGGACCCTACGAATAGTCAAATCTCCATACCCGGACCCAGACCCATAAAAATTTTAAATAAATTATTATTTTATTAATATAAAATTTATTTTTATTAATTTTTTCATCTACAATCACAAAATTTTAAAAAATTAAATCAAAAATTTAAATGTACTATTAAATTACTTTAATATCTATAAAATATTTAACATTTTTCTTAGAATTATATATTTTTTCAACACAAAAAGTTTAAAAATATTACTTTTTATATATAAAAATAAATAATTACTATTGTGGGTAGGGTACCTCTTTACCCGAACCCGGACCTATTGACTTTATACCTGGACCCATATCCAAACCTACGTGATAAAATTTTAAGATACCCATTGAATATGGGTATTTTGATTATCACTAAATAAAAGGATAAGAAAATACATCTCACAAAATAGGACGATGATAGAGATTGTTTATTTCTAAACTTTAAGGATCAAATTATAATTTCTATGAAAATAAAAAGAATAAAAGTGCCTTTCAAAAAGTTATTAAAACTTGAAAAACGATTTCTCTTTCATTAATTAACACTTGATAGCAATTTGCTTGAATGAACATATAACCGTTTTGAAAATGGAAATTAGATTAGAAAACCAATATTGAAAAATTATCATTCTCTCAAGTTGGAGCCATCCATTTGGCTGAAATATACAGGGAGGGTAACATATCAATTATCATGCTCTAGCAACCCCACTTCCTGGCCTACTGTTCAAAGAAATTTGCTAACCACGTCTATATTTATCATGATATATAAAAACAAACTTAGCTTAAATTCATTATATCTTTATTATAAAGTTTTCTAATAATAAAGCATATTTTTTTTAGAGTAAACTACAGTTTGCTCCCCGTGGTTTGACCTAAATTCAGTTTGTCCCCCTGTGGTTTAAAATTCGACACTTAACCACCTTGTGGTTTGGCTTAATACGTGGACTTTGATCCTTCTTTGAGGGTACGTAGGCCCTTGGCTCTTATCCTAGGTCAAGTCCATCTTTGTTTTCTTTGTTTTTTATGTGATCAAACTCTTTTAATGCTAAAGCGATTTAAATATTAGTTTTTGGGGTAACCGTCTTTGGACAGGAGAAGAGGGGTGCTTAACACCTTCCCCTCATCTCAAGCAGACTCCCGAACCTAATTTTTTTTAAAAACCCACTTTTACTTAAATTTTGAACCATTTTTCTTTTCCAAGTTTTTATGGAAAACTTGGTGGCGACTCCTTGAAGCCCGCCGAAAGGCTCGGTCTTCACATAGGGCAAGTATTTTCCTTTGGCAAATTGCCAAGGTTTGTAAGGTACACCATTATGAGGGTATCCTTATGGCACTGGTAGAGGAAGATATAGCAATGTTTGAGCAATCGGGGTAAGTGAGTGTAAACGAATTTTGTGGCGGAGCCTGGGGCGTTGCGATTGTTGTTACTGCCACGGTTTGTCACGGATTGTAGATCGGTGTTGTTCCAAACTAAATGGGCTGGGAGGCAGGGCTTGTGTTACCATTAACGGTAAGGTCACTTGTGGCAGTGTTCCGGTGAGCAGCCTCGACGCTTGCTGTGTGCCCTGGGAATTTTCTAGATGGTTCAAAAACGGGTTTATCTTGCCATGGGCCGGGAGTAAGACTATTGTTTGCAATTGTAGGGGTGGCAGCAATGCTGGTGGTAACTTTTTATGAATTCGAATTACTTCGAAATGAGGCTCTAACTGGTCATCACGGTTGTGATCAAATGAAAACCTCAAGTAGCACAGGGTGCAACCTAAGGGTCAAATCTCTCGCAGAATCTTCGTATTAACCTACAATTGGTTAGTATCTCAAACAAATAGGTATTTGCATAATGAATAGGGAGTCGATGGGTCAAGTATAATATGAGATAGAATCCTAAGAAGAATAAAACTCAACAATCATAGGTAATTAGAAGATATTCAGGTATGATTTATTCATTCGAAATTTATCCTATTCATGAAAGTCATGTATTACAAAAGCCTATCTAAATATTCATGTTATCCCCGACCGGGAACATCAATAACATGCATCAAGAGATTTTAAGATATTATTAAACAAACTAATGCCCGACCAGGTCAATCAATTTAATCTAATATTATCGCAATAAGAGATACAAGAAATCAAGAACCCGAAGAATAGAATTGTATTGAATTCCAGAAGCCAGAAAACCTAAGTACCCTTTTGTATAAATCAAGTCTTTACTAATTCATTACGAAGAATCTTTCATATTTATACACTTTCATTCATGGTTGAAAGGATAAATACACAAGCAATGAAATTAATAAACGCTAATGAAGAGCCATCAACTCATGCCTATGCCAGTTCTTCTTAGAAACCCAAGAAGAACTTAGCCACTCATATTCTCACTTTACTCTAATATGTGGGAATCACAGAATTGTTGGATGTTGAATGCTTTTGCAACCTTATGAGACGTCTATTTATAATGCTCAAGGACCCTCATTTTGATTAGGAATAGGATGAAGATAAGTGATAATTGGCATGAAATTTGAGATTCAAATTCAAACCAATTTAAATCCATCTCCAACTCCTTGTATGACAGGGTCTTCACTTATTTTCGTCCATGTGTTGCTTGGCCACATTATTTTCTAAGTTTTCAGTGGGACTCGTTGTGACGAGCTATTTTAACTCGCCATGGCGAGGTATGCTCTATGCGCTCGCTATGGCGAGTCCATTTGCTCGCCATGGGGAATGCTTCCTCTTCTGCTTGCTGTGACGAGCTGTTTTGCTTGCCATGGAGAATTCTGCGTTCTTGTTTCACTCTTCTCTTGTTCTTGCTTTCTCTAGGTCTTGCAATAAGTTCTTGCTTTGGCTCAGATCCTTGTACTTGGTATATATCTTCCCATTGATCCTTGTTAAGCCTACAGTACTCAGCAAACATCAAACACACCTATTCGATATAGATTTTACGGATAGTCAGAAAAATCAACAAGTAGGGCTTTTTATGCGCATTTTCTCATAAATTTAGTCTTATTCCTTTTGTCAAGATATTCAACCTTTTTGGGGTAAAATCACATATATTTCTCTATAATTTGTGCTATTTAATACCCTAAACTTAGGTTGATTTTGGGTGCGATCAAATCCCCCACACTTAAACCTTTGTAATCCTGGACAAAGAAAATCTAAACCTAGAGCATTCAAGATCAAGCTAACTTCTAGGGTTAGTGCTTCTAGTCAAAAATAAAAATTTACCATGCAAGTACTCTAGTAAATTTTGATCCTAAAATCACTTCTGCATGTTAATCATGCATGATAATTTCTTCAAGATTATCTAAGACCAATATAACAATACGCTCATAGCCTCACCAATATTTGGGGTAGGCTTTCACTCATAACATACTTACTCGCTTCTTACCATAGGCTTGCAGAAGGTCTCTATCTCCACTATTTAGTGCACACAAGTCCCTAGTCAAGAGGTCTTTTGGGCGTGTAACATTGTTGATGGAGGCTATACATTTTTACTTTTTAAAGAAAGGAAGAGCAGAATCCTCCTTTGCATATATACTAAGTCTTGATTGCTTGAAAAATAAGGTTTTTCTTCTCATCCTTCAACCTTATATATACCCTTGGTTTTACTTTTGTGCCCTTTCACTTTGGTACTTTTGTACAATCTTTATTATTGTACCCTTGTACTTTGGTACTTTTGTACCTTCTTTATTTTTTTACTTTTTGAATAAACCATTTGGTTTACCGAATCCCCAAGGTTTTTCACATTACTGGGAGAACAAGAAGCTTTTGACCTGGACAATTAAATAATCAATATTAATAAAATATGTTAGGAGAATCTGCTTATGTAAGGCTCAAAACAGTGTGATAGGGGTATGCATATGCATATATATATATATATATATATACATATATATATATAGGCTTGTGTTTGGGCACTGGGTACAAGAGACTAATGCCTCAATCCTCCCAGGTCCTTGTGTGCTAGTCAGCCTCAATTAAGACCCACTGCAAGTACTAGAAGAAAACAAGTTAAGCGGTTAAAACACTCAATGGATATATATGTGTGGATTAGTGTCTGGCTTTATCCTTGCAACAAGGTTAGGTCACTCAGATTGGTCTTTCAATAGTCCATCCAACTCTCTCATGCATGTGTTAATCTGCTCAAGCAAACTAGAATATCTAACATGGTATAAGAAAATTTCTAATTGGGTTAATGCCCTAAAAGTCTTACAAAATCAAGAATTTTTCTAGTTCTAAATGTCCTAAGTTCAGTTTGGAAAGCCTAAGTGGGGTTCATTGATTTTCGAAATATCATTTAAGAAGAAATTATTAGTTAATTATTGAAAAATTTTCTAATTGTTGCATGCTAGGTTTAATTCATAAGATCTTTATTTCGAAAAAAGTTTTTAAATTTACCCAATTTCCAAAATGAAATAATTAGCAGGACCTTGAAGTCTTAAAATTTCTACACTGAGTGATTTCCCTCCCCCCCCCCCCTACACACTTAAAATAAGCATTGTCCTCAATGCTTCAAGAACAAGAAGTTTTAAGACAGAAGGGTACTTAATAAATCAAGACAGATTCAGCAGACAGAAAAATATGGATTACTTGGAAAGAGAGATATTGCAGGGTCAAGTACTGATGGCTCAATTATAGGGTTTAGTAAATTCAAATTTTCAAAATTGCAAAATTTCAAAAAGAAAAATGAAATCGAGAAAATTCAGACAAAAAGAAAATAAACAAAATGATAAAAAATGCAGAACTTTTAAACAAAATTTTATTGTAAAATATTCATTCCTCCACACTTATTTGACAGTTAGTATTTTTACCCACAGTAGGCTGGGTAATTTAGGGAAAGAAATACTTACCTTTCCCTTCAAGGGGGTTCATGAGACTCCTTGTTTAGCCCAAGGAGATGTCCTTGCTGGTACCTAGCCTTGCTTTGGGCTGTGATACTTCGTGCTATTTAAGCTACATCAAGTGGCTCCTTATTTACTCCTTCGGGGTGTGTGGAAGGGTTTCCCATCTTTGTTTCTGCTCGGTTCTTTTATATTTGTATGCCCTTGCACTTTATTTGGTGGCGCAGGTGGTGTCTTTTCTTGCGCACATGTTGGCTGGAAGGGTAGGGTGCCACTATGTCTTGTTTCAGGCTTACTTTAACCTGAAGTTTCAGTATGGTCCCTAGTGGCCATATCGTTAGTTAATTTATATAGGTAGTAAGGTTCAAGGTTAATGGCAGTTATATTATACCCACTGTCTATTGTGTCCACAAGATTTACCCTATAGTCCTGAGATGGTTGTTTCATCTCCTTGTACATGCAGAAATTTGTTTTCGTATCCCCTACTTCCATGGAGATCTTTCCATCTTTCATGCTAATAGTGGTATTGGCAGTCTTTTGGAAGGGACGTCCCAAAATCAAAGTAGAGTCGTAGGGTGATGACTCAATATTGAGGATGTAGAAGTCTGCTAGGATCTAGAGTCCTTTAACTTGAACAAGCAGGTCCTCGATTACCCCTTCCAAATAGACAAGAGACTTATCAGCAAGTTGCAATACAACCAAGGTTGGTTTCAGGTTTTTGATGCCTAATGCCTGATATATGGATTTGGGCATCACGTTTTTTTGCAGCTCCTAGGTCTAGTAATGCTTGTTCAATTGGTACCTTACCAATCGTGCAGGGTATAGTGAAGGACCCTGAATCTTTGCAGTTTTATGGTATGCTGGTTCTGAATATGGCAGACACATTAGAACCAACATAGACTTTCACATGTGGTTTAAATTTTCTCTTTTTTGTGCATAAGTCCTTCAGTACCTTAGCATACTTAGGCACTTGTCTAATTAGTTCTATTAGAGGCATATTAACTTCTGATTTTTCGAATAGCTTTAGGACCTCCTCGTCTTGCTTATTATTATCTTTGTTATTTTCAGCATACATTAAATAAGAATGAGGGAAAGGAAGATTTTTTATACTTACCTCCTTACCTTTTAGGTCGGGGGCGCCCTTTTCACCTAAATTCCCTTGGATCGGGTGATCCTCTATTGGCTGCTCTAGGGAGTGTTTTGTCGGACTTTGCGGAATTGCATTTTTTCTTGCAGTTCCTTCTCCTTTCTGCTTTCACATTGTATGCCCTGGAAGGAGTTTTCCTCAAAGTTTTCTTCTTCATCATCTTGCTTAGTGGATGTGCTAGGTCCCCTATAACCTTTGCCATTCCTTAGGGTTATGGTATATAGGGCCTTAGGGTTTATCACGATGTTGGAGGCAATTTTCCCCCCATTTTGCGCCTGTTGCTTATTCCATTCATCAAACAACTTAGTGATGAAGGTACCGAGGTTTTGGTGCTTGACCTCAAGTGCTTTCATTCTGGACCTTACATCATTGTGATTTGCATCCATTCGAGCTGCCATTGTCTATATTTAGGAGTCGATTTCCTTAAATTTGGTGTGGATATCAGAGAATCCATTCACCATTAATTGTTTGAGTTCATCCAATTCAAAGCCCCTTTGCTTAGGTGTGAGTGTTGTGGAGTTGGGCCCTTGTATTTGGTTAGGGGAATCCCTCTGAAAATTTCCTTGGCTGGTTTGCCCGTAGTCCCTCCACCTAAAATTTGGATGGTGTCGCCATCCAAGGTTGTATGTGTTCGAGAACAGGTCTCAAGCTTGATACGTCCCAGGCCTTTGCTGAAACATGGCACTGACCTCTTCTAATTTATTTGGGCATTCGCTGGAGGCGTACATCATAGAGTTGTATACTTCACAACTTGCAGCTACCAGAGCCAAGGGCTCCACTTGTTGCTGTGGGGCCCTTAGGCCTTTGACCAACCTGGTTAGTTTGGCCAAATCTCTCATGATTTAGGCTAATACAGGGCGTCTTTCGTTTCCTATTTCCCTTTCTTGATTGACGTCTCTGACTGACTGTCGTTTCTTTGTAAGGGCACACCTTTTTATAAGGACCCATGCCTTAACTGGGGTGAGTTCTTCTAATGCGCAGTTAGCAGCTGCAACTAAGATGTCCGAGTCAACGGGTTTTAGGCCGTTCACAAAATTGTTCACTAATTGAGCAAGGGGTATCCAAAGGTTTGGGAATGTTGCTATCAAATCCTAAAGGCGGATCCAATAATCATAGTAACTTTCATCGTACTCTTGCTTCATGGAGATTATTTCCTTCCTGGTGGCAAATGCAGAAAGTATTTCTCAAGGAATGAGCTCCAGAGAGCGTCACAAGAGATCAAGGCTTCTAGAGTATGAGCTGGCAAATGCAGAAACCATTCCATGGCCTTTCCTTCCAATGTCATTCGGAATACTTTCCGCATGACATCCTCAACTTTAGTACTTAAGGATTTATGTGTGGTGCAGTGCATGTGAAAGATCTTTAAGTGCATATAGGGATTATCACCTGTCAATCCATGAAATTTTGACAGGGAGTTCAACAATGGTCCCTTTAATTCAAAATCATTCTCAAAAGCTGAGACTAGGTTTTGAGATATGTCATAGGAGGAGTCAGCTTTATTTAGGTCCCTAAGGGTGACCCTTTCATAAGAAATTACATCTCCATGATCACCCATGGTTATGGCGGGAATTTGTTCCCTTCTTTTCTCTCTCTTGAGCTTAGTTAGGGTTTGCTCGATCTCTGGATCTAAGGAAACAAGTCTCCTTTAGATGCTCAGGTCATAAACTAGAGGATGATCCTTTTATGCAACCACACTCACTGTGCCGAGCTAAGTGGCAAGCAAGGAACTACTCGCTATAGCAAGCAGAGAACAGCTCGCAGTAATGAGCAGAAAACAATTTGAAAAATAAAAAGGAAACATAGGAAAAAGTGAGAAGAAGAAGACAAAAGATAAAAAAAGAAATAAAAACAAATACCTATTTAGTTGAAGATGTAACCAACTTTTGGATCAATTCGATGACTCCCCAGCAATGGCGCCAATTTGATCGCTAATTTTTGACGAATTCGAATTACTTCAAATTGAGGTTCCAATCGGTCATCACGGTTGTGATCAAATAAAAACCTCAAGCAGCATAGGGTGCAACCCAAGGGTCGAATCTCTCGCGGAATCTTCGTAATAACTTGCAATTAGTTAGTATCTCAAACAAATAGGTATTTGTATAATGAGTAGGGGTCGATGGGTCAAGTATAATACGAGACAGGATCCCAAAAAGAATAGAACTCAGCAATCATAGCCAATCAGAAGATATTCTGGCATGATTAATTCATTCGAAATTTATCCTATTCATGAAAGTCATGTGTTATGAAAGCCTATCTAAATATTCATGTTATCCCTGACTAGGAACATCAATAACATGCATCAAGAGACTTTATGATATTATTAAACAAACTAATGCCAGACCGGGTCAGTCAATTTAATCTAATATTATCGTAGTAAGAGATATTTCTATTATTTGTGAGACCTGAAAAGGTGAAAACAAATATTAGCGGAGGTACGCCATTCAAAGGGTTGCCTTTATTTTAATATCATAGGATTATTATATTCCTTGCCCCCCCCCCCCCCCCAAAATAGATGTGTCGCATGGTGGCACTAGCTTTGTAGAGCACAAAGGATCCATCTTTATGGTCTTGGTAAGACCACGGTGGGCGCCAATGTTAAACCACTTTTGGTTTATATTAAAAATGTGAGACCACTAGGGGAAGTGGCCTTAAGGACTTGTCCTTAGGCAGTGCCTAGAGGCCTACGTACCCCGTGGGGGATCTACGTAGTATGAAAGGACATCTAGAGGGACCACTAAGCAATAAAGTTAGCTGAAGAGGTGTCGCCTTTGTGTATGGTTTGAATTCTATGGGCAATTAGAGATCACCTGTGAGGAGCTGAGGGCTCTGCAAGGCTTTCGGTGGTAGGCTTGGAAGGGAGCACTCGTTATGGATGGCTGGATCCCTGGTTGGTTGAGGTGGTCACATTGGAGGACGTGATGGCGTAGTTGTGGATCACTTCTGGATGGAGGCGAGAATGTGGGAGAAACAATCTAGAATGTGGTGAGACTCGTACGTAGTAGTAGTTGTAGATGTAGTACCTAGGATTTCGTGCAAACCCTCTATTTATAACTGGCATGATGGGCCATGGGCCGTAATATGGTTTTAATGAGCCATAATCAAGGTATAATCTAGGTCAAATATTATTGATTCAACGTGACATTAGTGCACTGCCAATTATGGTATAACAACCAAAATTCTAAAAGATAATCAAGTTTCGTAACCCTACATATAATGTAAATGTGGAAAATACTACTAAAATTGAACACACTAGCCAATTGTAGAACGCTTGTCATCCAACTCAGAGTCCAAATTTACATTTGAAAACCCAAATAGCTGCCGATATTCGGTAGCCCGTCTGGTGGTCAGAATGAAGGGGGACGATGGTTGATTAGTAGGGGAGGAAGGACTTGAATCAGAGTCCACATAGTTCGTTAGTTTGAAAGGGTTCCCAGGATGAAGGTTGTGAGAACAACCTGGAGAATGGGAACAGTGAGAGGTCGAGGAGAAGCGAATTGGAGAGAATGTGGGAGCTTTAGCTTTCGGGAGTCTTTAGAGAGAGAGAGAGAGAACATTATAATGATGATGATGTCTTCGAGACTAATATACTAGTAGAGGCTGTTTAGATGGTTATAGAGGTTGTTATGGGGTTATTCCAGGCTTAAGGGAGGAGAGCCAAACTCTTCTAATATGATAAGTCCCTCAAGTCTTAGAGTTTCAGTGAAGCTCTTGGACTTTATCACATGGTGTGGGGCTCGGCGCTTCGAGCTCGGTTGGCAATGAATTTTTAATTTTTGCATCCTTTGTTCCTTTTATGGGGTTTTCTAAGTTTTTATCCCCTTTCAAGCGAAAACTCCATCATTTCACTTCCCACTACAAAGCGTCATTTCACTTCTTCCTCTTGAGAACGTGCCACGATGTGGGCAACGCTTGTCCACTTTGTCAGTTAAAGCCTGACATTGATACGTCAGCAGGCATATTTTATGTCTTCGAGAAGGGCTTGTCGCTTTTTTGCTTTCAACTGTTTGTACTTTTAGGGTTTCTTTATAAGTTTGTGCTTCGTTTTTCTTCTCATTTCTGAAATGGCTCGTCTTCACCGCCGTCTCGTTTTGTCTTGTTGTGGTGACTTCCGTTGCGATAGTTCTAGTTCTTTGAGGCTTCCTTCCGGTGAGCCCCCTTTTCCTATTCCTGTCTCTTCTAATTCTGGGACTTAGCCTTTTGATAACGCCTTGGCAAAGGTTAGGATTCCATGAGGAAGGAATCTCTTGGAACTTTTATTGATAGTCAGTTTGTTGTCGATCTTCAGGGGGTTACTCACCAGACCCCTATTTATGTTCTTCTTAGGCTGAGGATTTCTCTACTACAGGAGGTGTTAGGTGGACTTTACCCATTTGTATTAGGAGTAGGGTTACTAGTCTTCCCAAGAGAGTTATGCATGTTAGGGTTACTCAGTCGTCCCGTATGGCTTCCATTTTACCACTATTTGCTAATGATCCTTATCACTATTGATCACAATTCCGTTTGGTCATCACAATCGGGTGCAAGAAAAGGTCGAATCTCTCATGAAGCTTCTAGTCAAAGCCCCACAATTGATTACTAATAAGCCAAGTAAGTTAAGTATTTGAACAGGCAGTTTATGAAAGAAGTTACAATATGAGAGAATAATTTAATAAAAACTAACAGGTTTCTTACAGGATGATTTTGACAATCTTATCCATCTAGTAACATTAAGGAATTCCTATTCTTGTTCTATTGTTAGTTAAACTACTAATATTGCCCAGGCAACCACTGTGATACTCGAGGTTTAAGCCATGGTATGTTGGGGAACAAATTAGGATTCAAGAACTTTTGATGGTCATCATTGAGAACCAAGCAAGAAATCTTGGCCTTAGGAGTTGCTTTTAAACCCTAGAAAGGCTCAAGGTACATTGTTGCTTGCTATAGCGAGTAAGCTAACTCTTGGTGCAGTAGGTTGGAAGAAATGTGCAAATATGATGCAAAATCATGCTTTACCTACTTTCCCAGCTAATTCTTGGTGCACCAGGTTGAAAGAAATGTGCAAATATCATGCAAAATTATGCTTTACTTGCTTTCCTAGCTAACTCTTTGTGCAACTGGTCGAAAAAAATGTGCAAACATCATGCAAAATCATGCTTTGCCTGCTTTCCCAGCTAACTCTGAGTGCGACAGGTTGAAAGAATCATGTGAATATCATGCAAAATCATGTGGAAATGTCATGCAAATGTCATACGGATAATGCAAAAATCATGCAATAACATATGGAAGTATCATGCAAATGTCAAGCACACACAAATGTGTTTATGCAAAAATAAAATTTGAATTTCATGCAAATATCATGCAAAAAGGATGCACGTGCAAATGCAACAACAACATTAATACATTAATCAACACACATGCAAAGACAATGCCAACACGAGCAAATTAAAGGCACACATGCAAAGATAATCAAAATATGGACATGACACTCATGAGAATATGAACAAATTCATGCAAACATGACCAGAACATGACTTTACTTCTTCTCTCTATTTATTTTTTGATTTGGTTTCTTATTTTGTATTATATATTTTTATTTTTGGACATTTGACCCTTAAAACAAAAGGGAAAATGGAAATTCCCCGACTAACCATCGGGGAATAACATTTTGGGGATGCTCATACCCTGACACTTTGAAAGAATATGATTCCCCGGCATACCGGGGGAAGAATGCTTTGGCGCGTTGAGATCCCGATGACTGAAAAGAATGCTTCTCTAGTCCACATATAGGAGGATTGAAGAGAATTTGGAGCACTAGAGACTCGAAATGAATAGAAGCATATTTTGGGATACCATGATCCCAACACTAAAAATGGGATGATTCCACTGTTTACTAGAGAGGAAAGAAAATATTTTGACAAATTGAAATCCCGAAGTTAGACATAAAGGGAAGGATTCCCCAGTCTACACGTAGGGGAATTATGAAAGAATTTAGGACATCTAGATCCCTAAACAAGAAAAAATAACTGCATGTCATTGGAAACTATGATCCCAACGCTGAAAACAAGATGATTCCCCAACCCATGGGAGGGGATTAGGACTGCATCCGGGGACAAGGGAATTCCCCGATCTAGAGATCAAGACAGGATGACTGTTTATCTAATGAGGAGGTAAAATTACTCTCCTATCAATGAGAAAAATGAAGACAAGCGAAAGCAATCATTATCTAATCACATCATAATCTTTGAAAACCAAGTAAAGAAGGTTAAAAATGCTTCAGCTTTGACTTAGCCGTCAAAAGTTAACTGAGAAAATCTCTAATTTTAATTTGATGTTCATCTTGATTTTGAGTATTGAATACTAATCAAGAACATCTTACAAATTAACTTTGTCTTGACCATTGAAAATCGAGTAAAGAAATAAATCAATACATTAGTTTCAATCATCGAGAACCAAGTAGAAAAATACCATGGTAAAGGTGACTTCATTACAATCCTCAAACTCAAGCATTATTTACCCTCATACTTCGATTTTCAAAGATATGTATGTAAATGTGATGTATAAGCTTATTCGCACTAGAATGGAGCCATCAAAGACTTAAGAGAGAATTTGGGACATCTGAATCCCAACACAAGCAGAGACATATTGTGGGGTGTTTTGACCCCATCTCTTAAAATAAAAGGATTCCCCAGTCAATGGACGAGGGGTTCAAACCACATTTGGGGAAGAAGAGATTCCCCGGTCAAGAGACTGAGATAGGATAAATGTCTATCCCATGAGGAGATAAGGTAAAATTACTCTTCTACCAACAAGAGGTGTAAAAACAAGTGAAGGCAAGCACCTTGATCATTGAAAATCAAGCCAAGAGGGTTAAAGCTGTTTTAGCTTTGAACAAACTGTCAAAAGTCGAGTGAGAAAACTTTGATCTTGTTTTAAAATTCATTTTGATTTTGAGTATTGAACATCAATCAGGAATTTCTTCTCTTAGAAGTTAACTTGTTCTCCACAGTTGAATATACCAAGTAAGAAATTAATCAATACATTGGCTTCAATCATTGTGAAGACTGCACCTTTGACAGGCTTTGTTGAGTCGCCACCAAGTTTTCCAAAAAACTTGGAAAAGGAAAAATAATTCAAAATTTAGATAAAAATGGGTTTTAAAAATGATTTGAGCTCGGGTGTCTGTTAGAAATCAAGGGAAAGTGTTAGGCAGCTCTTTCCCTGTCCAAAGACGGTTACCCCAAAAACTAATTTTTAAAATGTTTGTTCTTAAAAGAGTTGAATGAAGTACAAACGCACAAAAAGAAGAAAAGGTAGACTTGACCTAGGATAAGAGCCTAGGGCCTACGTACCCTCTAAGAGGGATCAAAGTCCACATAGCTCGTGTGGCACACATACGTGTGTGGAGGACACTCATCAAGGAAAGGCTTAGACTGTGTCCTAGTGCATTGTTCCTAAAGAAGCACAAGCTCCTCGATACCGATCTACCATGCATTCACAGGCAAAACAAACACTACCTTGGACACGGGTTCCAAGGTCATTGATGAACCAGGGGGTTGCGACCTTGTCCGGGACTGGTCAAGACCAATATATCAATTTCAAGAATCAGAGAAAGACAAAGACAAAGAACAACAATGGTGCCCAATTTTCGAAAGGGTCGCGACCCCTACACCAGGAGATCGCGACCCATACACCAGGAGGTCACGACCCGCTTATTGAATCAGAGAAAAATGAATGTTTGGGGTTTATGGAACATAGATCTAGAATGTGGAGGGGATCTTGATCAACCCTCAGAGTGGCGCGGGGCCTGGCTCCTATCCCATTGATCAATAAGATTTGAGAAAAAGAGATCCAAAAATGAGAAGTATATGGGTAGTGAAGAACGGTGCAAGGGTCTTACCAGTGCCTCGCCAAAATTGGCAGAGCTTAGGCCTCTTGAAATTCAGTCCTTAGAATCGCATTGGAGCCTCCTATTTATAGAGATCTGGGGGGATCATATAAAAGGCAAGTTGAATCTGGCCATTAATAACCAATAGGTCGCAGCCTGTCATGCTACAGGTCGTAACCTGTTGCAAATATGGACCTGATCCTGTCTGTGACATAAATGCCAATAGGTCGTAACCCCTTGTGGCAGGGGTTGCGACCTATGTTGACTCAGCTCCTAATCTGAGTCATAAATGTCAACAGGTCGTGACCTATATGACAGGGATCGTGACCAATGCTGACTCAGCTAATAGGTTGTGACCTGTCTATACACAAGTCGCGACCTGCTTTGGTTTTCCACCCTTTTTATTCCCCTTTGGGGGTTGGACAAAATAGGATTTCCACATATTCCCCTCTTTACTTTCCTTCCTCCAGAAGGAACGCTTTCGGCGCTATTAGAGGGAACAAGAAAAGACAAAAGGATGCCATATTTGTCTCGACCGGGGGACAACTAATTTGTGTTAAAACACTTAAGAAAATCTACCTGATTATGCACCCTGGAAAACAAAAATGTGGAAAATAGTTATTTACCTCTTAGATTGTGTAAGGGTGAAAATGATGGTATAAGGCTAGAAAAGTGATCTCCTGGCGTAAACTATAGGTCTTATAGTAGCCACGAGATAACAAATGCCCTTCAAATCGAGCGAATGTTGAATGACCCTACTTCCCAGCCAATCTTGGGTTTCACAGGTGACTAAAGAGATTTTTCTACTTCCTAGTATACCTAGGTAACAGGTGGTTAACAAGACTTTCCTATTTCCCAATATGCCTGGGTAACCGGTGATTAACAAGACTTTACTGTTTCCCAGTATGCCTGGGCATCACAGGTAATTAATACGGTTTTCCTGCTTCCAAGTATGCCTGGGCATCACAGGTGATTGACAAGATTTTCTCTTTCCCAGTATGCCTGGGTATCGCAGGTGATTGACAAGATCTTCCTATTTCCCAGTATGCCTGGGCATCATAAGTGATTTACATGATTTTCTTGTTTCCCAGTATGCTTGGGCATCACAGGTGATTGACAAATTTTCTAGTTCTCCAGTATTCCTGGGCATCACAAGTGATTGACAAGATTTTCTTGTTTCCCAGTATGTTTGGGCATCACAGGTGACTAACAAGATCTTCTTGTTTCCCAGTATGCCTGGGTATCACAAGTTATTAACAAGATCTTCTTGCTACCTAGTATGCCTGGGTATAGTAGGTGTAAGAAAAAATTTTCCTGTTTCCATTATGGCTAGGTATCGCAGGTGATTGATAAGATTTTCTTCTTTTCCAGTATGCCTGGGTATCACATGTGATTGACAAGATTTTCCCGCTTCCCAGTATGCCTGGGTTTAGTAGGTCTAAAAGATTACACAAAACATGTTTTTCCTTCTCTTCCAACTTGCTTGGGTTTAGCAGGTGTGAAAATAATTCAAAACATATATTTCCTGCTTTTCCAACTTGCTTGAGTGAGAAGATCGCACCTTCGACGGGCTTCGAGGAGTGGCCACCAAGTTTCCCACAAAACTTGGAGAAGAAAAGTAAGTTAAAATTTTGATAAAAACGGGTTTAAAAAATTATTGAGCTCCGGAGTCTGTTTGAAATGAGGGGAAGGTATTAGGCGCCCCTCTTCTCCCGTCCGAAGATGGTTAGCCCAAAATTAATAGTTAACATGTTTTGGCCTAAAAAATGAAATAAACAAACAAACATGGGAGAGAAAGAAAAGGTGGACTTGACCTAGGATAAGAGCCTAGGGCCTTCGTACCCTCCAAGAGGGATCAAAGTCTACGCAGTTTGTGAAGGTACACATGTGTGTGGGTGTGGGGATGCTCACCAAGCAAAGGCTCAGGTGGCATCCCTGTGCAATGTCCCAAAAAGAGTATAAACTCTTCGGCACCTATCTACCATGCACTTAATCAAACAACAAACCAAGCAAGAGAAAAAGTATGTTGGGAAATCGAATAGATGTTGGGCCCATTCAACTTAAGAAAACCCCTCGGTGATCGAATCTTTGACAACTGCCAGATTGTCATCTTAAAAGACCTCCGTCCCTCAACCAAGCTTTTTCCCGGGCCCGTTTCTCTTTCACCCGATACCCGATTCGCATATATCTTATGTCTTTTTTCAAGGATTTTTTGTCCTCTAAACAACAGAACAAGTCTCAAAGCCAAAAGACTTTAGATGAAACTATAATGATTGAATCTTCGTCTACTACCAAAATTTCACCCTCAAATGACTCATATTTCGTCTTTTTCTTTGACACTCCACCAGATTTATCCTCTCTAGGTTCTTTCCACCTCACAATCCTTGGGGTTGTGGGTTCACTCTACTTACGATCCTATTCATTCATTAATTTTAAAAAGTTCGAACAAAATGGGGTGTCTACAGAATTCCAATCTTTACTAGCTATTCTCACGAATGCTTTACTGAGAAAGGTGAGCATTACTCACAACAAGGAGAGGGAGGAAACAAGTAAAGAAAAAAATAGACTGCCATTTTGTTCAGGGGTTAAAAAGTGTAAAAGCAATCAACAAACAAGGCCTAGAATAATGCAAACATAGCCCTAAGAAATCTAACATGCATCTCAGAAAACAGAAACCTACTTGGACAACAACGCTATGGTTCTTCATCATTCTTGTCTTCATCGTCCAACACGCCCACTTGAGGGTGGTTATGATGTGTTCAACTTAGGAGACCCGGTTGAGGCAGAGTGCCTAGAAAATATGGGCGCCCTTTTACTTGTAATAAGCCATAGCGTTGTTGGCTAAGGAATGACTAATTGGTGGTAAAACACTAGGAAAATCTACCCAATTATGCACCATGAAAGCGAAAATTAAATGTGGAAAACAATCATATATTTCTTGTAAGGGTGGAAAACAAAGGAAAAACTAGTATTCCCTAGTGGCACCAAGGGAAATGGCAGAATAAAAAAAAAAAGACAAATAGAGTCCCGAGACTTATGGCCATACAAGGGATAACAATGAAATCTTGGGATGGCCCTTTGTGCAAGAGAGGACACTTTTGGAAACAGGTTCCTTGCTTCCCCAATCTGGGCTAGGCTTTCATAGGTAGAAAATATTTTCGAAAATAAGTTACCTGCTTCCTAGTCTGGGCTGAACTTTCAGAAGTGATTAAAAAGATTCCCCTGCTTCCCAGCTTGCTTGGACTTCACAAGTGATTAAAAAGATTTCCCTTGCTTCCCAGCTTGTCTGGACTTCACAAGTGATTAAAAAGATTCCCCTGCTTCCTAGCTTGCCTGGACTTCAAAGGTGCTTAAAAAGATTTCCTGCCGTTCCAACTTGCTTGGGTTTAGCAGGTCTGGAAAACATTTATTAGCTTGCTCTTCCATCTTGCTTTCGGTTTAGCATGTTTTAAAGATTTCCTTGTTGTTCCAACTTACTTGGGTTTGGCAGGTCTTAAAATTATGCCAAATAAGTTTGGCATGCTTCTCCAACATGCTTGGGTTTAGCAGGTCTTAAAACAATGTACTTGCCTGGTCCTCCAACTTGCTTAAGTTCAGCAGGTCTTAAAAATATGCCAAATATGTTTTGTTTATTTCTCAAACTAGCTTGGGTTTAACAAGTCATTAAAACAATGTACTTGTCTGCTCCTCCGACTTGCTTGGGTTTACCCGGCCTTCAAAATATGTACTTGCCTGCTTCTCCAACTTGCTTGAGTTTAGCAGGTCCTAGAAATATGTCAAATATGTCTTGCTACTTCTCCAACTTGCTTGGGTATAACAGGTCTTAAAAATATGTCAAATATGTTTTGCCAGCTTCTCCAACTTGCTTGAATTTAGCAGGTCTTAAAAATATGCCAAATATGTTTTGCCTGCTTCTCCAACTTGCTTCAGTTTAGCAGGTCAAAAAACATGTACTTGCCTGCTTCTCCGACTTGCTTGGGTTTAGCAGGTCTTAAAAATATGTCAAATATGTCTTGTCTGCTTCTCCAACTTGCTTAGGTTTAGCAGGTCTTCAAACATGTACTTGCTTGCTTCTCCAACTTACTTGGGTTTAGCTTGTCTTAAAAATATGTCAAATATGTCTTGCACGTTTCTCCAACTTTCTTGGGTTTAGCAGGTCTTAAAAAATGCCAAATATGTTTTGCCTACTTCTCCAACTTGCTTGGGTTTAGTAGGTCTTAGAAATATGTCAAATATGTCTTGTCTGTTTCTCCAACTTGCTTAGGTTTAGCAGGTCTTCAAATTATGTACTTGCCTACTTCTCTAACTTGGTTGGGTTTAACAGGTCTTAAAACAATGTAAAACATGTGCGGATCATTCAAATGCTTACGCAAAAGTAATAATACAAAAGAAATCACGCAAATGCCTGTAAAATATCTTGTAGCTGTAAGTGCAATAATCTGGAAAAATGTTAATCTTATGGGAACATAAATGTAAGAATCATGGGAATCATTCAAATATGGGTACACGTGCACATGAGAAGATATTGACGATACAGACATGACATATGTGAGAACTTGAGCAACGCTAAGCCAACATGGTCCCTTATTTATTTATATTATATATATATATATATATTACCAACAAAAAGGATAATGACAGTTTCCTGATTATCCAATGGAGGACAACAACGTTTTGGGGATGTTTCTACCCTGATACTTCAAGGGGAAACATAAAATGCACTATTTATTGATAAAATGCCCCCATAAAGTGCACTATTTATTGATATTCTTGATTATCCGCAAAATCTGTGAAATATTGCATAGGTGCATTTGATGTTTGTTGACTGCTGCAGGCTTAACAGACATCAATGGGAAGACATACTCCAAGTACAAGAATCGAAACCAAAAGTAGAAACTAGTAGCAAGGCCAAGAAGGAGAACAAAACAAGGAATGGACAAAGCACTCGTTGTGGCGAGCAAAACAACTCACCACAGTGAGTAAGGAGTGCCTAGCTCGCTATGGCGAGCCAAATGCTAGCCACATCGAGTACTTCAGCCCTGCAGATGATGTGGCAACAACTACTTGTTGTTATTTCGTTAAAGCGTTAAGCGACCCCGCTTAGATGTTTTAGCAATACTGCCACATCAGGATTTCGCTGACCTTATTACAATAGGTGAGGATATTAACGCCAGGAGAAAAGAGGCGCCACCACCTAAGAAGAACTATACCCCAAGCTATGGAAAGAAGGAGGAGGAAAGCACAAATTTCGTGCAAAGTACCCCCCAGACCTTTTCTATCATCACTATGGGAAGTCAAGGAAATTCACAGCAAAGTCACTCTCAAAGAAACAATAACAACAACGAGGGAAACAATAGGAATAGGGAGCTGCCAGAGCTAGGGCTCACCAGGGCAGAACTCTTTGAATACTTGAAAGGGCAACAAATGATGTGCGCTCGACCTGGAAGGACATGGGAGCCTCCTTATCCACCATGGTACAAGTCGGAGTTGTCTTGTATATACCACCAAATTGCCAAAGGACATTCTAATGGCACCTGTGATCATTTTAAGACTCATGTCCTACAGATGATTGACGCAGGGTGGATCAACCTCCCAAACATTACCAAGAATCCACTACCCGAGCATGGGGCAAATGCTGTAAAAGAACAGGAGTTTGTGTTTAACAACGTCACCCACACTTCTTTCACTCCAAAGCAAATTAACATAGCCTTGTACCGCCGGCCATGTCCCCTACGTGAACGCAAACCAAGAACTCTTCTATCTTTATCATCTATCTGGCAGACATTCCACCAACATGTGTGCACCGTGGATGAAGTTGGTTCAACAATATGTACATTTGGGGATTGTGACCATAAAAAAGGCGGGTCTAAACCTCATATGTGCGCTGCCTCCAATGAAGATAAAGTGGGGAGGACGTTACCCTTCACCATTAACTTTCCAGGAGCAAAAGTCTCCTCGCAAGCCCCGTCGTCATCCAAGCCCTCTCCGCTCTTCACTATTAATAAGCCAAGCGAGTCGAGCACTTTGCACCCACAAACAACTATTTACCCACCTGGGCCAATGCCTTATGTCTCTGACAAAGCAATCCTATGGAGATACCAAGCTGCTGTTGATGTTGGGGGTAAGAAAGTAGAAATTGGAAGGACACTTACAATTAGCAGTGCTACTCAGGGACAAGGGCTCACCAGAAGTGGAAGAATATATGCGAAGAATCCACCAGAGGCAGCAAAGGAAACCCCTATAATTGAAAAAGAAAAAGGCGGTCCTAAAAGATCGCTAAGGAAGGATGGTCTCAAAGAGGAGACAGAACTAGAGAGAGTTCTTGAGTGTAGTCAAGAAAAGTGATTACGACATTGTCGAACAACTAAAGAAGACACCATCCAGGATTTCAATGCTTTCCCTCATGCTTAATTCAGATATACACCGCCAAGCTCTTTTAAAAGCATTGGCTGACGCTCATGCTCCAAAAGAGATTACGCCATAGAATATGGTGAGTTTGGTCGACGTTGTTAAGCATGCATCAATCCTTTCTCTCTTAGATGAAGAAGTTTGTCTAGGGACGAAAGATTTACACATTACTGTCAAGTGTTATGGCGTTACAATAGCAAAAGTCCTTGTGGATGGGGGATCGACCTTCAATGTGCTGCCTATTGCCACCTTCCAACAATTGCAAGTTAAGTCAACACGCATCGACGCAAGTAACATGATAGTTCCGGATTTTGATGGAACAAGAAGAGAAGCTATGGGAGGAGTTACACTCCCTATAGAAATTGGGCCGTTTACCTTTGACATCCCATTCCAACTCATGGAGGTAGACGTAGCTTACACAATGTTGCTAGGCAGACCATGGATTCATGAGGTTAAAGCTATCCCTTCCACTCTCCATCAGAAAATTAAGTTTCTCAAAGAGGAGAGGATTATTACCATCAAAGGGGAGGAAAGCATGTTGATTAGTCACCCGTCTCCTGTACCATTCATCGACAGCGCTGAAGAGGCTCTAGAATCCTCATTTCAAGGATTAGAGCTAGAGGAGGGGTCCAAAGAGACTTTCCAAATCAATAGTGTGGTTGTAAAGATCATGACTAAGCAAGGGTACCAACAGGGAAGAGGGTTAGGCCTTACATTGGCTGGACTAGCCAGATGCATTGAGCCTAAGGAATGAGAAGCCCAATTCGGATAGGCTATACCGGGACAAGACGCAACAGGGGCAGTGACAAGAGACATCTGCACCTAACCCAGCTGTTTGTGCTGGCCAAAGCAACAAAAGAAGATAGCCAAATCTTTGCAATCAATAAGGAAGAAGTTGACGGCGAAGACCTCCTCATATGGCATTCAAAAGAAGGAACTAGCTTGGACGTCTGGGTCTTATCAATTAGTAGTTCCAAGTAAAGTTTAAATTGTGATTGATCTAAAACCGAGCTCTAGGTTTAGATCAAAGGATAATGCATTTATAAGCTTATTTGTTGTTATATTTCAACTCTTAAATAAAAGTGGCTTGCATAATTACCAAACTTTTTGTTCATATGTGCTTTCTTCTATACCCATTCTCTTTTCCTACTCTTAATTTATGCTTTTTACTTTGCCCTCAGGGAATTAGAATTCTCAGAGATCTCGCCTAATGTGGCGATCCCCGATTTTTATCAATCCCTGGATAATGAACATATGCAATATGAGTATGCCTCTGATGATGAGGATGTTCCTCCTGCGCTTACCAAAATGGTTGAATCAGATGAAAAGGGAATGGTTCCTTATCAAGAGGTAGTCGAGCTTATAAATCTAGGGACCGAAGAAGACAAGAGAAAGATGAAGATTGTCAACAATCCCGAAAGGGAAGATCTGATTTTACTATTGAAAGAGTACATGGACGTATTTGCCTGGTCATACCAAGATATGCCTGAGCTAGATCCTGGAATCGCGTCCCATAAGATACCCATCTTTTCTCACGTAGAGCCGAAAAATAGAAATTAAGACGCATGAAGCCTAAAATATCCCTCAATATTAAGGAGGAATTTCAAAAATAGTGGGATGTCAGTTTTCTGGAAGTATCTGTCTACCTAGAGTGGATGGAAAACATAATCCCTGTTCCAAAGAAAGATGGGAAGGTTCGTATGCGTGTAAATTACAGGGACCTCAATAAGGCCTCCCCTAAAGATGACTTTCCGCTTCCACACATAGATTTCCTGGTAGACAATACCGCTGGCAGTTTCCGTTACTCGTTCATGGATGGGTACTCTGGTTACAACCAAATACCTATGCATCCTGAAGATAAAGTAAAAACCACTTTCATTACACAGTGGAGGACCTATTATTATAAGATCAATGCTTTTGGGTTAAAGAATGCTACGGCTACATACCAACGAGCTATGGTGGTTCTATTCCATGACATGATCCACAAGGAAGTAGAAGTCTATGTGGACGATATGGTAGCCAAATCGGTCGAAAATGAGAGTCACGTCAAAGTCTTGAGAAAGCTATGTGACAGGCTACGGAAGTTCAATCTACGACTCAATTCGAGTAAATGAATTTTCGGGGCTTAGTCTGGAAAACTCCTTGGCTTCATTGTAAGTCGAAAGGGGATCGAGGTAGACCAAGACAAGATCAAGGCTATTAGAGATATGCCACCACCTACTTCCGAGCAGCAAGTACGAAGCTTCTTGGGCAAAGTGAATTACATTGCTCGTTTCATACGCAACTTCAGAACGACTTGTACTCCTCTATTCAAGCTTCTCAAGAAGAACCAACTGGAAGAATGGAATGAGGAGTGCCAGCAAGCGTTGGATGCGGTAAAACAATATCTCATTAGCCACTAGTATTGGTGCCACCTACACCAGGAAGACCCCAATTGTTATATTTGACAGTACTGGATGAGTCGATGGGAGATATCCTTGGGCAACATGATCCTGTGACAAGGAAGGAACAAGCAACATATTATTTGAGCAAGAAGTTCGACCCCAATGAGTCTTGTTATTCCTTTATCAAGAAAACCTACTGTGTGTTGATATGGACAGTACACCGCTTGAGACACTACATGCTTTATTATGAGACTCCTCATATCACGCATGGATCCCATAAAATATATCTTTGAAAGCCCTCATGTATCAGGGCAAGTTTCCAAATGGCAAGTGGTATTGGCAGAATATGACGTCAAGCACGTCGCACAGAAGTCAGTCAAAGGGAGTGCTATAGCAGACTACTTGGCCATCAACCCTTTGAATGAGGAGCATACCTTAGATTACCAATTCCCAGATGAAGGACTAACTATCATAGAGGAAGAGCCCCATATAAGGGGTTGGGAAATGTTTTTCTATGGAGCAGTAAACGTATTTGGGAGTTCGATCAGAGCTGTCATCATTTCCCCAAATGGAAAATAGTTTCCCATCGCAGTCAAACTTCATTTTGAATGCACCAACAACATGGCGGAGTACGAAGCTTGTATCTGCGGACTGCAAGCCGCTGTGAAGCTGGGAGTTAAGGAGTTAGAAGTCTATGGGGACTCCGCACTAATAATTTACCAGACGAAAGGGGAATGGCAAACCAAGGATTCCAAATTACTTCTTGTAACTACGGAATATTCCCCCTTGGGACACGTAGCACTAGGCTTCTAGAAGATTAGCAGGAATGCTAATCGGAGACACGTGGCACCACTCATTTGCCCTGTACATGGCCAGAACCCACGTCTCCCCTCTTAAGCTCTCGCACCCGAGACATGGGAGGCCCTCAACCATCGTGGGTCAACCCATGACGAGTAGGAACGTGAGTCGACCACGCCCTCCTACAAACTTAGTATAAAAGCTCTCACCCGTGGGATTCAAGGAGGATACGAGGACAAACACACAAAGTAAGACCCGATAGTCCAAATATTGTACATCATCTCCTTGACCTTTGAGCCTGGTTCGCCACCTCACAAGGTCAACCATCAGTACTCACATCTTTGTCATCGGGATCTCCATCAACAAAGCTCCTAGTAGCTCAGAGAGACCCTTGCTCTCTCCCTACCTAAGGAAACTTCCAACTAGTGGCTCGCCTGCCCGAAGTACCTTACACACGTCCTAGCTGCACATGGCCACCTACAGGTAACTATCCTGCGTAACGACTCCTATGGACGTTAAAACAGCAAATTGCGTGGAATTTGATCCCTTCACAAGGGTACGTAGGCACCTAGGTCATCACCTAAAGACAAGTCTCCCAAGGATAAGACCCCTTGCGATCCTAATTTCTGGCTTAGAATTTTCTGAACCACAAATGACAGTTACATTGGCGTCCACCGCGGTCATTCTCATACCACAATGCCTTGAGCATTCTACCGCTAAACGGCTTTTCTTTTTCGGGGAGTAGGAGTATATACTTAACACTCAGAAACCCGTATTTTAAATTACACCTACAAGACAGTACTCGTATCGCCAGCACCAATAAGATCCCTCAAGTCACTGCACGACTGAAAAAATGTCACCAACAGACATCAAAGCAAGCGGCAAAAAACACAACTCGTGGCCTTTGGAGGGTAAGCAACACGATGGAGACGGACGAACCAATAATCATCCTAGCCAACATCTCGGGATACGATGTCAAGCGAGTATTGATAGACCCTGGATCAGCTGCCGACGTACTCTTCGTGAAGACCTTGGAGAAAATGCACGACTGCGAGGATCAGCTGGTGCCAGATGTAGGAACCCTTATTGACTTCTCGGGATGAGCTGTTGAAACACGGGGGACCCTCACAACATGGCTCGCCCTGGGCATACCATCGACAATCGTCCGTAGAAAGGTTGAGTTCACCGTATCAGCAGCCTCGTCAATGTACAACGCCATCTTAGGTCGTCCGACCCTCAACCGACTCTAAGTAGTCGTGTCCACAGCTCACCTGGCAATAAAATTCCCCACAATAGGGGGAATAGGAGAAATACAAGCATACCAAGAAGAAGCCCACACATGCTACTCAACAGGCCTTACCAGAGGAGACAAATCTGAGGATCATGTCGGAAGTTCTACCAAGGAGATAGACCTACACGATGAAATTCTTGGAGCTCGACCGTAGACCACGGCAGATCTCGTAAGTATTTGTGTAGATCAAACAAATAATAGGAAAATCCAAATAGGAGCCCTCCTCAACCAAACAACCCGAAAGCAGTTCCAGGAGCTACTCACCTGGTACAGGGACGTGTTCGCCTGGAGTGCCGTAGACATGCCAGAGATAGATCCAATGCTCATATGCCACTCCCTCAACACAAAAGAGGATGTCGACGTCATGCAGAAGAAGCGGCACTTCGGCGAAGAAAGACAATAAGCGATTAATAAAGAAGTGCAGAAGCTTCTAGACGCTAGGTTCATGCACGAATCACAATGCCCGGATTGGCTCTCTAATATGGTCGTGGTCAAGAAGGCAAATAGAAAATGGCTGATGTGCATAGACTTCACGAACCTAAATAAGGCTTGTCCAAAAGACGCTTATCCACTCCCCAGCGTAGACAAGCTAGTAGATGGGATAGCAGGACACCGAATGCTGAGCTTTTTGGATGCCTTCTCAAGATATAACCAAATCCAGATGAATCTGAAGGATCAAGGGAAGACCTCCTTCATCACAGACAAGGGTGTCTACTGTTACAAAGTCATGCCTTTCAGACTAAAAAAATGTAGGCACCACCAACAAGAGGATGATGGATATAATCTTCAAAGATTAGATTTGCCACAATCTTGAAGTTTACGTTGACGACATGGTGATTAAATCCATGGAGGTCGAGCGACACCAGGAGCATTTGGAGAAATCTTCCTAGTCCTTCAAAAGCACAAAATGAAGCTGAACCCGACCAAATGTGCCTTCAGCGTATCAGTAGGAAAGTTCTTAGGCTTCATGATTACACAAAGGGGAATCGAAGCCAACCTACAAAAGTGCGCAGCAATCCTCAACATAGAGCCACCACGATCAATTAAAGACATGCAATGGCTGAATGGAAGGTTAGCAGCTCTCAACAGATTCCTATCAAGAATGGCTGACCGTTGCCTTCCTTTCAACAAGATCCTGAAAACAACACCAGCGTTCCAATGGATTGAGCAGTGCAAAAAATCCTTTTAGGACCTCAAAGCCTACCAGGCTAAGCCTCTGGTACTACCAAAAACTGTGAAGGGAGAAAACTTGGTGTTATACCTAGCCACCACCAACCATGTTGTAAGCTCGGCGCTAATAAGAGAAGAAGGGACCGAACAATTCCCGGTATATTACACAAGGCACGCCTTACAAGGAGCCCAACTTAGATACCAATGGGTGGAAAAGCTGGTGCTCGCCCTCGTCCACTAGGCTAGAAGGCTTCGACCCTACTTCCAACCGCATACGATCATGGTTCGAATCGACCAGCCCCTACGGAAGATACTGCAAAAGCTAGACTTAGCAGGGCAACTGAAAAGCTGGGCCCTCAAACTTTCTGAGTTTGACATCAAGTACGAGCCCCGACGGGCGATCAAGGCCTAAGCATTGGTAGACTTTGTTGCCGAAATGACTCCGTCAGAACGCAATCAGGGGGACACCCCAGCTTCAAACAATGACGAGACACGCGAGCCACATCTAGAAAAATCCCCATGGCTAGTCTACATAGACGGCTCCTCGACCGGGAAATCCGGGGGTGCAGGTATCATAGCTGAAAGCCTCAACGGAAGCAAGGTGGAAGAAGCCCTGCGCTTTATGTTCCCCGCCTCGAATAACCAAGCTGAATATGAAGCACTCATAGCCGGACGAGCGCTAGCTCACGATCTAGGCACCTCAAAGGTCAAGGTATTCATTGACTTACAATTAGTGGTTGGGCAAGTCAATGGAGACTTTGAGGCAAAGGACGCTACTATTGTCAAGTACGTAGAATGCGCTAGACAAGAAATCAACAGGTTCGAATCCGTCTTGATCACACGAATACCCCAAAACCAGAACACCCAAGCTGATGCCCTCTCTAAATTAGCCACCACGCCGAGTCATTCAGGACTCAAAACAGTCCTGCGAACAACACTTCACACCACCAACATAATTCCCGACGTGCTACCAATAGCAGTCGACAACTCCTGTATGGCTCCAATAAAAGCACATCTAATAGAGGGCTCCTTACCTGCAGATAAGGAGCTAACCCGAAAAAATAAGGAGGCAAGCAGCTTGGTACTTTGTCTAGGGAGAAGATCTATACAAGAAGGGATTTTCATCCCCGTACCTCAGGTGCATCTCAGCCGAAGATGCAGGCTAGGTTTTACAAGAAATCCACAAAGGCATATGCAGTACCCACCAGTCCGCGGGGGCACTCCGCAAACAAGCACTACGTTCAGGATTCTATTGGTGCACAATGAGGGCAGACTCGGAGACATTGGTCACCAACTGTGATCAATAACAGCGGTACACCGACTTCATACACCAACCACCCGACGAATTAAAACCCATCAAGTCCCCTTGGCCATTCGATACTTCGGGCATGGACATACTTGGTCCTCTCCCGCAAGGTACACTACAAAGGAAGTTCCTCATAGTGGCAGTCGACTACTTCACAGAATGGATCGAAGCTGAGCCTTTAGCCACCATCGGCTCCCAAAACGTCCAAAACTTCCCCTGGCAGAACTTCATAGCCAGATTCAACTCGCCACACGCACTGATTACAGATAACAGACACTAGTTCACCGCAAAAAGTTCAAAGATTTTTGCAAGGAATGGCGCGTTGACCACAGGACGACCTCAGTCGAATATCTGGCGACAAACGAACAAACCAAGAGAGCAAATCGAATCATCCTCGAAGGATTGCAGAAACACCTGACAGAGGCTAAAGAGGATTGGATAGAAAAGTTCCCCTCAGTTCTATGGTCCTATCGAACAACAATTCATTCAGCAACAAGAGAAACTCCATTCGCTTTGACTTACGGGCAAGTAGCGATAGTTCCCGCCGACATTGGGGTCCCCTCGGATCGAGTACTAAACTAATCATACTCAAACCCAGAAAATTTGCTCATCAGCCTAGATGAAGCCGAAGAACGCCGGGAAGCTGTGGCACTAAAAAATGTCGCTTACAAGTAGCTTCTCACGCGAAAATACAACCGGGGCGTCCGACCATGAGAATTTAAAAAAGGCAACCTTGTCATGAGAACAGCAATCAACAATAGGCGCGACTGCCTGCACGGCAAGCTTGCGCCCAATTGGGAACGCCCATATAGGGTCATCAGAATTACTTCTCACAACGCATACAAGTTAGCCCATTTGACGGGAGAACATGTGCCCAATACCTGGAATGCCAGCAGCCTCAAAAAGTACTTCACTATGTCTTAGTTCAAAGACAAGTTCACTATGTACTTGATGTGTCTTAGTCTGACGACAAGTCTATCATGTATTTCAACGTGTCTTAGTCAAAAGACGGATTTGCTATCTTATGATATGTACCTACATCGATTAAACAAAAAATACATAATGCAATACAATTGACCTCATACTTGTCAGATATTTTTGTTATCATTCAAATATATATATATATATATATATATATATACATATGGGGACTAACACTCCAAAAATACAAAATATGACTACGTGAGGTCTACCACGAAGTCAAAACTAAGAGGCGTCCTTGTCGTTTGAAGGGTGTGGCTACTCGCCCGACTGAGGTGGGTCCCTACAAGGATTCGGGGCAATGTCGTAATCCTATATCCTCAATGGAGGGTCACCTTTAACACGGGCGCGAAACTCCCCCTCAATTTTTTCCCAGGAAGGACGCATCCTTGCCCTAATATCTGGAGGAACAGAAATGCTCATCAGGTCCTCAAATTGCGCCACGCTGTTCTGTATCCCATAATTGGCAAAACGCAAAAAGTCCAAGCAACAGGCCCTCGAGGAGCTAGCCTTGCTCTTTGCAAGCTCATCCTTCAGTTCCTTTACGCGAGCGGTCAAACGGGAGTTCTCATCCATCAAACTCTCCACTACCTCCTACGGGAAAGAAATCAATGAAGTAAGGCGCCTTACAATGAATCTAACAAAACCAGGGAAAAAGGCTTACCCCCTCCATATCCCTTTAGTAACCGAAACCCGCCAGACGACTGAGCAGCAACATAGCCTCCTTGGTCATACGCTCTAAAGCATAGTCATCCCCATAATCCATTGGATAATGCTGACGAGCCAGTATGACCCGCTCGGCGTCAAAGGGAATCAATTTCCCACTAAAGGAGACACCCTCACCTAGAAATCGGACAGGCATCTCGTCAGGGGCATGGAAGTATAGGGGATCCTCCTGTGACCGCGACAATTTAAATTATCAACACCAACCTAGTTTGTAGTATTTGTACCAGCATCCTCATCTGCACTTTGAAGCGCAGCGCCAGCACCTGTACTTGTAGGAGCCGCTCGCCCGTGCTTCTGACTCCGGGAACCCGATGGGGTGACCAACCTTCCTTGTATACCACCCAAGGTTAATCCTGGAGAAAAAGAGGAAAATGCTCAGTGGACTTGACAGCGCAAAAAAGGCAACTCACTGCCAGTAACGCAAGGAGGAAAGACTTACCAAGGGCAACACCTGTAACCACCGCTCCCCTCAAAAACTCAAAAGCTGTCTCCTCGTACCCCTCTTAGTCGTACCGTATCCGAAGAGTAAGGTTGGAACACTTGAGGGGGAAGCGAGGACGCCAATCTTCGGGTCGTACCCAGGGATGACATACACCTTTCTTGGGCACATCCTTAAAAAAGTATGCCTGCCAAGCATGATTGTTGCCCGGTATGTCTGAAATGGTGAACTCTTTAGCGCGCGACTGAAAGCACACCCACCCATGTGCCTCACGGACAGCATAAAGAGAAAGAAAGACATTGGACAAGGCTTCCAACTTGTTCTCTCGGCACACCCTGTCAAAAATGCTCAGTATAAACAACGTGTTTGGCGTTAACTACGCAGGGCAAACATTCAGCAAGTTGAGCATGGCCTCCATGAAGCCAGAAAAGGGTGGAATAAATGCGGCATTTAGGGAACACAGAGAGGGAGAACAAAGCTAATGCCGTCGCTCTAGACGACGGTCTCCCCCTCCCCCATTCGCCTAATTTCCATATCTTCTTGATGCCAAGATCCGGCATCACCCGTGATTCTACCTCTGCATCAGCAGCTGGAATATTGACTGTAGATCCCGGCTAACCGGGACTTCACCTTACTTGGCTAAAATCCCCCGAAGGTCTACCAATTCTCGCAACAGAATAAGGTTTTCCACTTTATCCCTGACTCCTTCCATGGTAATAAGTAGCAGAGATTGCTCGAACTCAAGGTCCCCCTAAGAAGGCGGAGGAGCAGCGGTGCTAGACGAGGCCATAATGACAACAAGAGAATAAGGAAGGACGATTGTGCAGAAGTTCGGGAAGAACAGAATTTCAAGAGATGGAAGAGTGACGCCTTTCTTCCCCAGTAAAAAGGTGCTCAAGAGGTACTTCGAAGCCCATCCAAAATGCGTGAAAACGGAAGGACTCCGAAGGGTGAGGGAGAATGTCCAAAAGCACCCCTGGCCTTTGGAATTCCTCCGCATACCCCCAGAGGGCACTCTCGAAAATTCCTCTCTCAGCAATGATGATGTCTCCTCGAAAAGACGCATACCTTTCTGCAGAGACGGCTTGAGAAACATGCTAAGGAAGCCAAGCAGTCAACCGTCCATATCAAAACGCGTGGCACTCTTAACATCCTATTCCTTCGAAAGCAATCAGGAAGAGCACGCAAAATCCCTTCAACCGAATGACCGACCAAGGTAACCCGACTAACTTGCGGTCCAACTCGTTCGACCAAAGACATCTAGTGAGAAATTTTCCTTAAGTAGCTTGCTAAAAAGAAACTTAAGTCCATGGGCGCTCGACACCCGTAGACTTGGGGGACTTATGTAACTATGGAATATTCCCCCTTGGGACACGTGGCACTAGCCTTCTAGAACGTTAGCAAGAACGCTAATCAGAGACACGTGGCACCACTCATTTGCCCTATACATGGCCAGAACCCACGTCTCCCCTCTTAAGCTCTCGCAACCAATACATAGGAGGCCCTCAACTGTCATGGGTTGACCCACAACGAGCAGGAACATGGGTCGACCACACCCTCCTACACACTTAGTATAAGAACCCTCACCCGGGGAACTCAAGGAGGATACGACGATAAACACGCAAAGTAAGACCCGACACTCCAAATACTGTACATAATCTCCTTGACCTTTGAGCCTGGTTCGCCACCTCACATGGTTAACCATCAGCACTCACATCTCCATCCTGGGGATCTCCATCAGCAAAGCTCTCAGTAGCTCAGAGAGACACTTGCTCTCTCCCTACCTAATGAAACCTCCAACGAGTGGCTCGCCCGGCTGGAGTATCTTCCACACGTCCTAGCCGTACACAGCCACCTACAGGTAACTATCCCGCCTAACGGCTCCTATGGACATTAACACAACGAACTACGTGGACTTTGATCCCTTCACAAGGGTGTGTAGGCACCTAGGTCATCACCTAAGAACAAGTCTCCCAAGGATAAAACCCCTTACGGTCCTAATTTCTGACTTAGAATTGTCTGAAACAAAAATGACAGTTACAATTCCTTACCAGAGGTTCGTCACTGAGTTGTGTGGCCAATTCTTATCCATCGACGTTCATCATCTACCTTGATGCAAAAATTTGTTTGCCGACACACTTGCCACCTTGGCAGTAATGCTCGACCTTAACTGCGGAGTCCATCTCCAGCCTATCAGAGTGGAATGTCGAAGTACTAAGATCCATTGATCAGTAGTAGAACGAGAACCTGATGGTCTACCCTGGTTCCATGATATCAAGACTTATCTGGAGAAACAAGAATACCCAGAGGGTGCCAGTGAGAATGAAAAGTGAACTCTCCAGCGATTAGCTATAAGTTTCTTCCTCAGTGGAGATGCTATACAAGAAAAGGTTGGATGAAATATTGCTTCGTTGTGTAGAGGTGGTCAAAGATAACCAAATCTTGGTAGAAGTGCGTGAAGGAATATGTGGGACCCACTAAATGGGTACACTTTGGCACGCAAGATTCAAAGACTAGGGTACTTTTGGATGACACTCGAACACAACTGTATTGAGTATGTTCGCAAGTGTCATAAGTGCCAGATTTACGCAGATAGGGTCAATTCCCCTCCCACTTCACTCCACAACATGACAGCCCCATGGCCCTTTTCCATGTGGGGAATTGACATCATTGGGCCCATAAACCCTAAGGCTTCTAATGGCCATCGCTTCATTTTGGTGGCCATTGACTATTTTACCAAATGGATAGAAGCAAGCTCATATTCAAGCATAACGCAAAAGACGTTTGTGAGGTTTTTGAAAACCAACGTCATATGCAGATATGGGGTTCCATAAAGAATCATCACAGATAATGGGTCCAATTTGAATGGATCAAAAGTTCAAAAGATCTGCGAGAAAGTTAAGATAGCCCATCATATTTCGGCACCATATCGCCCACAAATGAATGGTGCCGTTGAAGCAGCTAACAAGAATATCAAGAAGATAATTGAAAAGATGTCAATCACATACAAAGATTGGCATGAAATGCTGCCATTCGCCTTACATGGGTATCGTACTACCACTCGTTTGTCGACAGGTGCAACTCCTTTTTAACTAGTTTATGGGATGGAGTCATAGCAGAAGCCAGCCCAACGAACATCAATGGGTTCAAGCCCGCTATGACCAGATCAATTTAATTGACGAGAAGCGCTTAAGGGCAATATGCCATAGACAGTTGTACCAGGCAAGAATGGCCCGGGCTTTTAACAAAAAGGTTCAGCCACGATCATTTAAAGGAGGGGATTTGGTATTAAAGAAGATTCTACCCAACCAAGATGACCCAACGGGGAAATGGGCCCCTACTTATGAGGGGCCATTCATAGTCAGGCACGCATTTTCTGGTGGAGCACTCATCCTGGAAGACATGGATGGACAAGAAGTTGGCCGCTTAGTGAATTCAGACTCAGTGAGAAAGTTCTTTGCTTGAAAATATGCTCATCTAAAGGGACGCTCAAATTGCATATGTTTCATACCCCAGTCAAAGGAAATAATTACCGTGGAGCCACAAGGCACTTTCTTTCACGCTTTTCTAGAAAAGTCACTATTAGTTTTTGGTGATTTTGAAATTCAAAATTGTACCAATTTTTGACTCATAACATGGAAATGAGAATTATTCATTCAATAAATCTCTTTATCTTTTTTTTCCAAGTCGTGCAAGTTTCGTTTCACTGTGTTGTTGATTTGAAACAACAAATAAAAGATTGTGCATTGATTATATGATTCATTTCTTTGCTTATGGCTAACTAATTGATTTAGATAACAGGTAAGCAAATCATTGTCTCAGATAAGTTACAAGAATCTGAAGGACTTATGAGAGGTCAATCGCCTTCAGCAAATTCCTTGCCAAGGTAATATCTTTTAACCATATTTTACATTCATAATGGGTCATCAATTTTCACTGATGAGTGTTTCAAAAACTTGATGATTTCTTGGGACTCTTGCCTGGCTAGATCCCTTTGGTAATTAGTTTTCGCAGATGAGTGTTTTGAAAACTAGTTATTCATAATTTTTTAGGACTCTTATATCTCCGGGGGGAAAGGTTCTTCAGTACCCATAGAAGTTCACTGAAAACTCGGTACTCATAATTTTGGGAGACTATTTGATCTTCGTGGTGATCGGTCTTCGGTGCTCATGGATGACCATTGAGTGCTTCAAAGATTTGACACCCATAATTTTTGATCGGGATCAGATTCCGCCGATGAGTGTTTCGAGATCTGACACCCACCATTTTCCATAGGGATCAGATTCGGCCAATGAGTGTTTCGGGATCTGACGCCCATAATTCTTCTTCCATAGGGATCTGATTCCGCCGATGAGTGTTTCGAGATCTGACACCCACCATCTTCCATAGGGATTAGATTCCGCTTATGAGTGTTTCAAGATCTGACGCTCATAATTCTTTTTTCATCGGGATTAGATTCCGCCGATGAGTGTTTCGGGATTTGACACCCAAAATCCATCTTCCATATGGAGCAGATTCTGCCGATGAGTGTTTCGGGATCTGACACCCACAATTTTTCTATAGGGATTAGATTCCCCCGATGAGTGTTTCAGGATCTCACACCCACAATTTTTTATTCTTCCATAAGGATTAGATTCCACCAATGAGTGTTTTGGAATCTGATACCTACAACCCTAAGGGGCACTTGGACCCCGTCATAAAATTCAATACCTTAAAATCTCAATAAAAGGAAGAAGGGTCAAGAATTGGAGTAGCTCGCAACCCCTTTACCAAGAGGGTCGCGACGTAAGGATATATGTCGCAATCCAAAAGGTCTTGGGTCACGACGTATAGGATCGTTATACGGTTTCCGAGCAATTAAATGCTCTAGGTCGCGACGGGTTGAATCTTATGTCACGACGTCCTTGGGGTAGTCAAACGGGCTGACCGTTGACTGAAAACTGTTGCGACGTATGTAGTTTCAAGTCGCAACCCGTGCCACGTGGTAGCCAACCGATTGGCTCTGGAGGACGGTCACATATATTCAATGCGTCACGACGTATAGCTTATACGTCGTGACCCCCATGACCAGAATTGCTTTTTAAGCAAAAGTTAGGGGCGTTTGTGGATCACGACCTACTCCACGACCCCCACTCTTCTCTCAGACCCCCGTCTCCTTAGTGCTTTCGCGAGAAGTTGATCCGATCAAGGGAAAGCTTTCGTTCACAGTATCACTCCCACCGGTCCAAAATCTCCACCACGCGGCTAAATCCTCCAAGTTTGAATTTTCACGCACGAGGGTTGCGACGTACTGCTTTATGCGTCACGACCCCTAGTCTTCTAGGTCGCGACGTATAAGACTATACGTCGTGACCCATAACATTCATAGGGCATATTTTTTTTTGGTAGTTCTTCTTACCTTTCTAGAACTAACAACCCATCTTCTCTTCTAGGAAAATGTCAAAGAGATCGCGCCAAGGTGCCTCGTCCTCATATCAGCCAGCTGAGAGGGAGCCAGAGGTAACAGTAGAGCAATATCGAAGAGCCATCTAGGCTAGGCCACTGAACCCAGAGATGGCCATCACCAAGCTGAATCAAAGCCCCTCGTTCATGGACGGGATCCAGTATTACGGCCTTCAAGGCTTCCTAGAGGTAGTAAATTAGAGGAACGATCCCTTAGTGTACCAGTACCATGTGGCGTATGCCAGCACGCACAGCCGGTCCTTCGTACTGAGGGAAATCATAGTCCCCGCAGTCACTCCACAGACCTTCGTCGAGATGTATGGTTTGAGGATGGAGCTTGATTATGGTTTTGCTGGGACACTTGCCGAGCCATACTCCCGGGAGGCTATAGCCACAGCACTGACATAGCCAGGGCAAGATAGGTGGGAGTCCAAGAGTGCTCTCAAGAGAACTGATACGCACCACTTGACGAAGAACTGCAAAAATTTTTTTGCCAGTGATGTTTTGCCATGGAAGCACAGGGGATCTCTTAGCAAGAGGTTGAGTACCTTGATCTACCTGATCATGCATAGAGCTCCACTTTGCTTCCCACCATCATGAGCAAGGAGTTTCACAGCAAAACCCAGGATTTCAAGTTGTACCCTGGGCCTAAATACACTCCGACGGCAATAAGCTTTCCCCACTTCCTCACTGCCTTTTGCGAGTTTTACCAGGTACCTCCTCGAGGCCTGGATTATTACGAGTCTGCCTTTACCTACAAGATAAAGGTGGACAAGGATATGGCAGACTTCTGACCGCCAGAGCACCATGTCTTTGAGGAGATGCTGAATGCCATACCTTTTCCTCTGCCCCAGCAAGGACCACAACCGCATCCGCAGTAGCAGCAACAGGGGGAGCAGAGTATCCCGCCCGAAGCTGTATTGACTCTTGAATTTTTGGAGCATATGCACGAGGAAATCTGTGCTAAGGAGAGGGCCATTGAAGACCTGACCCGGGAGGTAAGAGAGCAACGCGACGAGATCTGAGAGCTGTGGGAAGATGTCAATGAATCGAAGGGCGACATTAGGGCCCTGTGGAGACATTCTGCCTGTTTGAAGAAGGAGGACCTCACCCGAGGATGAGGACGGGTATGATCAGGAGTAGCCATTTAGAAGGCCTAGGACTTTTTCTTTTCTCTTTTTCCATAGGATTTTTCTTCTTTATTTTGTTTTTGTTGTATTGGACTTCTTTTTTTTAAGACAAAATTTGGTTTCCTTTTCATGTCTTTACTTCTTTATTTAATTTAAAAACAGAGATAAAAGCAAAGAGGGGACTCTGTGGACACCACATTTTGTCCGGCCCCAAAAGGTGCAATCAAAAACAAAAGAAAATTTGAATATGACAAAAAGAAACAAAAATATGTATAAATAAATAAAATAAAAATATAGAAATAGGAAAAAGAAAGAGAAAAAAGAAAAAAGAGGAAAATATGAACGTGTCGGTCGCAACGTACAGGTTTATACGTCGCGACCCCCAATGTATTTATGGCCGAATCCAATCAGATCCAAAATCAGGCGCCCGTTGCGACGTATAAATGTGTACGTCGCGACCCCTGTGCCATAAATGGCCGGATTTTGTTTCCTGGAATAGAGCCGGTGCGGTCATTATAAATAAGGGGCTAAGCCTCAGTTGACTGGACCGAGATTCTTGATTTCGAAAGGCTGCCGGATTGCTATGGACTACGTAAACCTCCCCTTTATTTTATTTAGCTCATACTCTTGGTTTCCACTCTCTCTTTCTTTTTCTTTAATGTTTTTGGATCCATGAGGACTGGAGCTAGGCCCTAAGCCACTCTAAGGGTCGACCTAGATCCCCTTAGTGTCTTAGATCCGAGGTTTGAAACTCCAATTTTTCAAATCCACTTTTGTTTACGTAAATGGGTTGCGACCCCCTGGTGTTGGGGTCGCAACCCCTTTCTGTGTTGAGCACCAATCCTTGCTGTGAAAATTGGCCACACGAGTCGCGACGTATCCTTTTATATGTTGTGAACCCCCTTGTTTCAGAAGCAGAGGGTCGCGACCCCTGACTTTTTCATGGCCTCGGGATTGTGAACCGAGGCTGAGGGTTACGACCTATCCTTTTATGGGTCGCGACCCCCCTGACTTTTAGGGGCAGAAGCGTAACTCCTTCTTTTTATGTTTTATAAAAAATAAAAATATATATAATTTATTTTATATAAACATGTGTAACCTAGTGTCTCCAAGGAGTCTTTGCTTCTATAAGAGCATTAGTATTCACGCCATCTGGGCATGCTGCCTGATGAGCATTCACATGCACACTTGCATGTCACACGAACTACGTGGACTTTGATCCCTCTCTGAGGGTACGTATGCCCTAGGCTCTTATCCTAGGTCAAGTCCACCTTTATTTTCTCCCTTGTTTGTGTGTATGTTCTTTTTCAATTTTTTAGGCCAAATGATTTAAATATTAGTTTTTGGGGTAACCATCTTTAGACGGGGGAAGAGGGATGCCTAACACCTTCCCCTCATCTCAAACAAACTCCCGAGCCCAAAATATATTTTTTAAAACCCATTTTTTTTACTTAATTTTGGAACCATTTTTCCTCTTTTCCAAGTTTTGATGGAAAACTTGGTGGCAACTCCGTCGAGCACACGGTTTTCACAGACTTGACCTAGGATAAGAGCCTAGGGCCTATGTACCCTCTAATAAGGATCAAAGTTCATGTAGTTCGTGTGGCACGCGCGTGTGTGTGTGGGGGACGCTCATCAAGCGAAGGCTAAGATGGCATACCAGTGCAATGTGCCTAAAGAAGCAAAGGCTCCTCGGCACCCATCTACCATGCATTTTCACTCAAACAACAAAGAAGAGTGAGTGTGTCATGCTGATCAAGCAGCGCGCCAGATGGTGTGTAAGCTAGTGCTCCTATAGAAGCAAAGGCTCCTTGGTGGCACTAAGGTAACACATTAAGATAAAATAATTTAAATAAATAGCATGAGGGAGGCAGAAAAGGTAGGTCGCAACCTATTACAGAACAGGTCGCGACTTGCGGTCTCGGACATGGAGAAAGGCCTTGGGATTTATGGGGCCGATGATATCAATCCCCCACATGGAGAAAGGCCAAGGAGCGACCATAATGTGAAGCGATGATGGCGGGGCATTGACCTTGTTTGCATAAATCTGGCATTTGTGACATTTGCAAACATACTAAATGCAGTCGTGTTCGAGTGTCATCCAAAAGTACCCCATCCTCTGGATCTGGCGTGCCAAGGTGTGTCCATTAAAGTGAGTCCCACATACTCCTTCATGTGCTTCGGCCAAAATCCGATTAGCCTCGACTGCCTCTACACAGCGAAGAAGCATCCCATCTAGTTTTGTTTTGTATAATGCAACCCCACTAAGGAAGAAGCTTATAGCCAAACGCTGGAGGGTTCTCTTTTCATTCTCTCTTGCCCCTTTTGGGTACTCCTGTTTCTCCAAGTAATTTTTAATGTTGTAGAACCAAGGGTGGCAATCAAGCTCTGGTTTTACTATCGAGCAGTGAATCTTGGTGTTTTGCCACCCCAATCTGATAGGTTGAAGGTGGACACCGCAATTGATATCAAGTATCACAGCCAAGGTGGCAAGTGTGTCGGCAAAAAGATTTTTACACCGAGGTAGATGGTGAAAATCGTTGGACACAAATTCGTTGCTCAATTCAGTGAGGAACTTTTGATATGGGATTAATTTGGAATCCTTGGTTTGCCATTCCCCTTTGGTTTGGTAAATTATAAGCGCGAAGTCTCCAAAGAATTCTAGCTCTTCATTTCCAGGCTTGATGGCAGCTAGCAGCCCACAGATACAAGATTCATACTCAGCCATGTTGTTGGTGCACGCGAAGTCAAGCTTAACTGCATTGGGGAATTGTCTTCCATTCAGGGAGATGAGGACAGTTCCGATCCCGTTTCTGAAAACATTTACTGCTCCATCGAAAAATATTTCCCAACACTTTATGGGGGGATCCTCCTCTACAGCGTTCATTCCTTCGTCTGGGAACCGATAATCCAAATCATGTTCCTCATCCAAGGGATTGAGGGCTAAGTAGTCAGCTATGGCGCTCCCTTTTACTTATTTCTGAGTGACGTGTTTGACGTTATATTCTACCAAAACCACTTGCTATTTGGAGACTCGTCCTGATACATGAGGACTTTCGAAGATGTATTTGATGGGATCCATACGTGATATAAGAAAGGTCTCATAATAAAGCATGTAATGCCTTAAGCGACGCACAGTTTATATTAGAGTGCAACAAGTTTTCTCAATCAACGAGTATCAAGATTCGTTGGAATCGAATTTCTTGCTAAAAGAGTGCACTGCTTGCTCCTTCCCTGTCACTGGCTCACGTTGCCCGAGAATGGCTCCCATTGATTCATCCAACACTGTTAAGTACAGCAACAGAGGCTTCCCTGGTGTAGGTGATATCAATACCGGTGGACTGGTCAAGTACTCTTTGATAGCGTGGAAGGCTTGTTGACACTCTTCATTCCACTCTATAGATTGGTTCTTCTTGAGAAGCTTGAAAAAGGGAGCA